>JAVJIF010015898.1:0-114393 GCA_038442645.1 Agave tequilana
CATCTTTCACATGTTGATTCAAGACCCGCGCATCAAAGATCATACATTGCACTTGCTCGGTGAATCAAGAGTGTTTGGATCGAGCCGACTGGAGATTGCGCTCTAGCTTGGAGATTGCGCTCTACAAGAAGACTTAGGTATCCATAGTTTTAGTTTGGTTTAGATCCTAATTGTAAAGATTAGAATAGTATGATAAGCTCAAGTTCACAACACACACCTTTCATGTTTTGATTTCGTTTTAGGTTTAACCAATCTTGGTTTTCATGAATAGATTTTTTATCAAAACAAGTTTACATGGTTTATGTATATTAGATTTGTTCTATATACATGCATGCTTCATTGTTTAGACAAACCTTGTTTGATAATCTATTCCATGTGTTTTATGTTTTGGTATTTATAACAAAACATATTTTTGGACTTAATGACAAAAATCATGATATATATATTTTCTTGTATATTGATTTCTATTCATATACAATATGCTTCAAAGTGTTTAAATATCATATTTTTGTATCATGGATGAGTTTAGACAATGTGTATTTTCTATTCAAAATACAAGGTTTTAGAAAATACGGTTTTTGGTTTTTGGCAAATTTCTATGACACAAAAAATAGTCAAATATGTTTGAAATTTGTGTTAGGATTTTTAACACAAGTTTGTATTTCAATATTAAATGATAAAACTATTTTGTGGAATTTTAGAGATTTTGTGGGATTTATTGGAATATTTTTTACCTCAGTTTTCTGACCCATTTGCTGCCTGCCAGGCTAGTTCGGTCGACCGTAACGGTCGACCGCATGTAGCCGGTCGACCGTCACGTCGACCGACGACGTGCACAAACCTGTGCACGTTTTCTGGCACAGTCAGCGGTCGACCGGGACGGTCGACCGGAGCAAATAGTCTGCTCTCGGGATTATTCGGTCGACCGGGCCGGTCGACCGTTAGTTGCCAACGGTCAAAAATTGACCGTTGGACGGTCGACCGGGCCGGTCGACCGGAAGGCTATTTCTGGCAAATATTCTGTAAACGGCTAGTTTTCTAAATTGCCTATAAATACCCCATTTGTGAGAGTTTCTCTCTAAGAATTTTTGTGCGAATTTTTCCACTCTCTCAGGTGTTTTTGCTGCAATCAAAATAGGTTTTTGGATTCAAATTGAACAATACATTTGGTGTTTTTGTTAGGGTTTGGAAAATCAAAGAAAGGGTTTTTGGGAAAGGATTTTGATTGAACTTCTCTATCTTTGTTTCAGTTTTTCCCAAGGATTTTTTTTGTGATTTCTGATTTCCATTCCTTTGTTTTTCTCCACACTTGAGCAAAATCTACTATCTATATCTATAGGATATTTGTGTGGGAAGAAGAAGTTGTTTGTGGTTGTTGTTGTGACCACCAAGTTGTAACCCAATCTTTTCTTAGCTTTGTGCTTTGGGTTGTATCCCTCTTGTTGAGAGGTGATCCTTGTATTGGTTAGTGATTGGGAGTTTGTTGTATTGGTTTGGAATTTGCCTCAAGGAGGAGGTTGTGATTGTTTGGTGCTTGCCTCAAGGAGGAGGTTGAGATTGTTGGATTGGAGTTGTGCCTCAAGGAAGAGGTTGTATTTGTAAGGAGGGGAGTTGGGAACTCCTTGTAATTGTGATTGCCCCAAATCCTCGGTGGAGGTTCCCTTAGTGGGAGTCCTTAGTGGACAAGCTAGTGGATTGGAAATCCTTCGTGTGTCGAAGGCGGGGATGTAGAGCTGGGTGCTCGAACCTCGGAACATATCTCTGTGTTTGCGTTTGATCTATTGGCTCTCTATCTCTCTCTCTTTACTTTGTGCCTTGCATTTCTACTTATTTTGCTCATTCATATTGCTTGGCTTGGTTGTGTGTGCATCACTTGTTGATCACACTTGAGTGTATTTGCTTTAAGTTTTTAAATCTGCATTTAGTTCATAGATTAGCATTGTCACCTATTCACCCCCCTCTAGGTGACTTTTCAAGATATTCTTATATTTGTGGCTCCACTATCTCTGGACTAGAGGAGTGTGATTGAGGAGTTGGGTAATTCGGTGTGGTTGTAATTCTTTGTGAAAATTATAGTGGTTAGAAAATCCTTCTGGGTGAAGGCGAGGACATAGAGCTGGATGTTCGAACCATGGAACAAATCTTTGTGTTTGCGATTGGTTTACTTGCTTCATTTACTTGCTTTATATTCATTGCTATATTTACTTGCTTCATATTCATTGCCATATTGTCGATCAATACTCACACAACAAGATTGCATTGTGCACCTCAAACTCTTATCCAGAGGAATCACGAGGAAGGAGTTCAGAGCTCTTCACGGGGTATTCGACTTCTAGTCTTGTTTCGGGTGATCGTTGCATCATAACATTTTTAATTTGTGCATTGATTAGCATTATCACCTATTCACCCCCCTCTAAGTGATTTCAACATCTACCTCTATTAGCTTAAAGAAAAAACTTGATATAGATTATAGTAATGATGGAGTCAAAGTTCAATACTGTGGATATTTGCATATCGGATATTGATACAATGCACACTATTCTCAAATATAAAAAGTGCTTTTCTAATTTTGTAACGCCCCGATCCCGCGGTACGGAGACATTACTGCGACATATATACGTAGGTCAAAAATACCCTCAGATATATACGCTAAGCATCAGTGTAGGCAAGAATCATAATACGAAAGTATATGGTGCATTATACATTCCAACATATGAGTACAATTACAAGGTTATCACAAGATGTGATACAATTTTATAAGAATTTTATATCACCGATGGGCGCAATTGCGAAAATATAAGAGATATACAATTGACAATAGTACAAATATGCTCACGAATTACATAAAGGAAAACTCGGGAAACAAGCAAGGGGCCTGGAAGAATGGGGCTCCGGACGATCTGCCGATGATCCACGCTTTCTCTGCGCATCCTTGATCAGCAACCAGAAGAATTAACAAGCTCCAAGGTCCGGAATCTGGACATGAGGATCCAGGGGAGTCAGAACTCCCAACGAGTGGTGTTGCGAATGCTAAGTGACGTGCAAAAATAAGCACACATTATCGATAGGTCTGAATCATAAACATGCACTAAAAATCGTGTCATGAGCACAGACATGCAGGAGCAAGTAAAGAGATAGCAAGTGATATCGAGCAGGGAACATGCATAACAAAATATTATAAGAACAAGACACCAGTGGAATCGAACACAGATGGCAAGCCAAAATGTAAACGATTATAATATAATAATAATAACAACAACAAAACTAGAAATCTGAAGTAAAACTAGATGAAAGCAAATACGGCAATACTAGCGGTACAAACCCAGTTTACGGCTTTACGGGATAAGTACGTCGAAGGAATAATCCAAATAAGAAAACCTCATCTATATACCTTTATCTCATATCACCGTATTCCGAGTATATACACCTGAATTGCAAAACAACACAATGAATTATTGATTAGCACTTTATTATTATTATTACTCACCTTACCTATATATCTAGGTATGTGCCCTAGCGTTCCAATACACATAGATCCATATATGAGTAAGTTGAAGTTGTTATTGGAAACTGATGATGAGACTAATGTGTTATGTTTACAGTGGGTTCGTACATACCCGAGACCACGACCCAGGATGTTCCGGTGCTGACCCGAAACCTGACGCTAGGCAAACAGGAAGGTGGGTCTTATATTATGCCCATTCAGGAATATAACAGGAGGTAGGGAGTCAACGCTCCTCTCAGATACCTAGAGGCCCTTAGGTAGATCCGGAAGTTGGAGTTGAATAACATACCTAATACCACTATAAACATATTCACCACTAGACGTCCATCAGTTTCCCCCTTACTCAATGTAAGTTGTCATTTTTATACTTTATTATTATGTAATTATCATATTTACGGGAATAACAGTAGCAGGGCAGGTTCAGGAGTTACAGGAGTAAGTACTAGAAATACAGGTCACTGTATATAATACAGGATAACAGGTGCATAATTTTCGTAAACGTGATAATCACGGTCAAGTAATAACATGTCAGGTGGCAGGTGATAAGTGATCAAACAGGTGTCAGGTGATAACATGCAGGGGTCAGGTGTTAAGTAGTAGCATGGTAGATAATAAGCACGATAGATATCACTATACAGGAAATAATACCGATACAAGAGATCAGTACGCATACAAAAACAATACTGATACAGAAGATCGTACGAATACAGAAAAATAGTACCGATGCAGGGAATCGGTATGAATACAGGAAAACAACACGATTTGAAAAATAAAATAAATACAGGTTTCAAACTCTTCACAACCATCAAAGAAAGAATACTAGTTGAATTATCAAGCAGACAAGCGAGCATGCACCTAAGCGTATATTCAAGTGAAGTTAAACAAGCTGGAGTAAGGCTAACGCACAACACTAAACGCTATCACGCCAAGTGTAGTTACTGCTCGCGGCGAAGTCACAATGATGTATAACAATCGCTTGCGGCATAACTACACTCAGACGGAGTTAGTGATAGAGCGTTGAGTGCTAGGCTCGATTACCAGGCTGAGCATGAGAGCCCGGAGGTGGAACGCAACTCGAAGGTTGGGTATAGAAAGCCTGGAGGCTAAACGCAGCCTGGAGGCTAAACGCAGCCCGGAGGCTGGGTACTTACCTGTAGGAGATGTTAGTACCACACAAGCACACATATAAATGTGATTATTATTGGCCCAAAGGCCCATCACTCTAGTTTTGATGATGATTAACTCATGTAGTTAATGTTTACTAATGATCTTGTGCTTAATTAGTTTCAGATATTTGATCAAGATATTAGTAGGTGTTTGGCTTCAACAAAGGAGTTTTGGATCTAACACATGTAGATTCAAGAGCTCGCGCGTTAAGATCGCATTTAGCACTCGGTTGGAGTCATGCTCGTTGGATCGCGTTTGGATTGAGTCGGCTTGGAGACAAGAAGATCTCGGTTTGTTTAGTTTGAGTTTGTGTTTAGAATTTGTGTAAAGGTAGATAGTGTTAATATGCTCAAGTTCACACACATACAAGTTTAAAGTTTCAATATGTTTGGTTTTCGCTTTAACCGGTTTTGGATTTCATATCAAAAACATAGATATATCAATTACATGTGTATTGGATTCTATCCATATACAATATGCTTATACAATTTGCTTTAAAAAGAGTTTAAATATCTTGTTTTTGTATTTATACAAGTTTTGAAAAAATCGGATTTCTATTTCAAAGTTTGGTTTTGGAAAAATACCGATTTTGGTTTAAAGCCTAATTTCTATATCACAAAAATGGTTCAAATAGTTTTTAATATGTTGATTTTTGGTCGCACATATTTGTTATTCAAAGATCTTATAAGCACTTATTTTTGTTAAATTTATGTGATTTTATGAGATTTAATTGAAATTAAAATGCCTAAGTTTTAAGTCCCAAATTTCAGCCAAACTCATGCTGGCGGTCGACCGGATGATTGACCGGACAAGGAGTTGGTCGACCGGACCGGTCGACCGATGTGCACGAGAGACATGCACATGGCTAGCCTAAACGGTCGGTCGACCGCGCGGTCGACCGACTGAAAGCACCCAACTCTCAGGTGCTGGTGTCACGAAATGCTCCATCTTGGTACACTTGGGCTCATCCCATGTGGTAGAGTGGGCTAAGATATACCATGTAAAGAGAGATATTCTCTAAAAGATTCTCCTAGAGGGATATTCTATGAAAGATTTCTAGAGGGATACTCTCTAGAGGGATATTCCATGGAAGATCCCTAGAGGGATGCTCTCTAGAAGGATATTCCATAGAAGATTCCTAGAGGATTCTAGAATAAGATATTTAAGGATGAATATAGAGGATCTTCTAGATATTCTAGAAGCTTCCAATTCTAAAGAATTCTTGTACAAGCCCTTACCTATAAATAGGGGCCAATGGTGTTCATTTGTAATCATCAAGGAAAGCAAGAGTAAGAAATACAAGCTTCCACTTCTTCTCCAATTGTTCTCTTTCTCTTGAGTGATGAGTGTGAGGGTTAGGCTGACTTAGCTTCACTTCTAAGGAGAAAGAGCGAGTTAAGTGCCACATGGGTTCGAGTGGTTCGGAGTCAAAAGAATCCGCCCGTGACAGTTGGTATCGGAGCTTAGATTCGGGAGTGATAATGTCGAGCCCCGATCTTCGTTCCGAGATGGGTGGAGTTGTAGATCCAAAGGATGCACCCAAGCCTCGTAGGGAGAAGTCCCGAGATGTCATGGTGACGTTGGAGGCACGGTTAGCTAAGATGGAGCTTACCGTGGCAGATAAGCTGGAGGCTTACGACGAGCGCATCGAGAAGTTAGAGTTTGCGGGAGACGAGCTTCAGGAGGAGATGCAGTCGACCTTGAATTCTGCCGTCAACATGTTGCAGCGAGGGAACACTTCCTTCAGGGAGGAGAACGCGGTTCTGCGAAACCACGTGGAGGTACTCTTTAAGGAGTTGGCCGAGCTTAAGGAGAGGATCGACCAACACGATGTCGCATTGGCAACTCGAGGTATGGTGTCACATCCTCTTATGGCTAAAGATGTGCCCAAGCCGAAGCCTTACAAGGGGTCTCAGAATGCTCGGGAGATTGATAACTTCCTTTGGAGCATGGAAGTCTACTTCAATGCTATCGGATTTTGAGACGATGCATCCAAGATTCAAGCTGTGCCTCTTTATCTTGAAGACATCGCTACGTTGTGGTGGCGTAGGCGATGTGAAGATATGAAGAAGGGCACATGCTCCATCAACACATGGGAAGAGTTCAAGGCGGATTTTAAGCGGCAGTTCTATCCGGAGAATGCCGAGGACGAGGCCCAAGGTAAACTCCGACGCCTTACCCAAAAAGGTTCCATTCGTGATTATGTCAAAGAATTTTCAGAATTACTGCTGGAGATCCCCGACATGGGCGAGAAAGACTCCCTATTCTCGTTCATGGATGGCCTCTCTGGATGGCCAGGATGGAATTACAAAGGCGAGGGGTCCAAACCCTTGCCCAAGCCATGCAAGTGGCCGAGTCTCTTATCGAGTTCAAGAATATAGGAGATTCATCCAAACCAAAAGACAAGAGGGTCAAGCCTGCTAAAGGTGGGGAAGAAAAGGAGAAACCATCTGATAGGTAGTAAAAAATGCATATTTATCACTACATATGCTATCATATTTCCCTATTTATTCCTATAATTATGCACTATTACTAATGTTTTATTATTTAATGTGTGCGGGCCTTGAGTAATTATTTAAATAAAGAATAAAGCCTAAATAAAGCCCAGAAGCCCCAAAAAGCCCATGTGCAAGCCCAAGTGCAAAAGTTGCAATTACACCAAGTGCCAAAGTTGCAATTACCATGTGCAAAATTTGCAATTACTAAAGAACAGGAAAGGGATAGACTTCTACTCAATCCTAATTACTTGCAGGACAAGGATAAAGATAAGGGGAGAAGAGTGCAAAGATTACAAAATCGTTTTAAAAGATTTGGAAGATTTGGATTTAGGGTAACTTGCTTCCCAAGTTATCCCGAATTTTCAAAATAAAGAGTCGGTAGGCCAGATCTAAAAGGATATACCCAGATGGACGGACCAGAGGAGGCCACACGCGAAAGCGCGTGGCCAGATGCCACAGAATGGTCGCGGAAACGCGGCCATAGCCGCGTTTCTACGGCAATCCAGAAAAGATGGACTTTCAGTTTTCGTCGAGGAGTCGTACCGGGACTCTACTGCTTCCATCTCCTATAAATACCCCTGCAGAGCAACAGAGAAGGGCGTACAGTCCAGGGGCAGACAGAAACTAATTTAGGGTTTTCTTAGGCAAGTTTGTAGATTAGGTTTTTTATTTTCTTTTTTGTAATTTTTAATTTCTTTTTATAACTGAGAGGAGAGGATACTTTCAAAGAGGAAGGAGATCAAACTTGTACTGAAGGTGACAATCGGTGTAAGTAATCTTTTCTTCTAATGTTAATGGAATCAAATCAAAGTTTATTTCTTTTTTCTACTCTTTGTGTTTCCCTCTTTTGTGTTTGTGGATCCATGTGAAACCAAGAGCTTCGAAGGTGCCTTCTCCTTGTAAGTGCCGTTAATGGTTTATGAAGATGAACATCTACTTCCATGGTAGCGTAGCTCGCCCTTTTTATTTCGTAGTATAGATCGGGAGTAGGGAAGATCTCATATTTCATGCTTCGTTCGCCTTCAAAGAAAGGAACGACATTGACACGGTTCCAAGGTAAGCATACGCCGAAGAGGTAAGTAAGTTTTTAGTTTTTAGTTTTCTTTCTTTTATTTTTAGTGTAAATCACAATATTCCAATCTTTTCACACTTCTTCTTTTTCATTGTAAATATCATATCACTTCTAGTTTCTCCATCTTCTTTATCTACCACTTTCTTTCTAACCTGACTTTAACAACTATTAATTCAAACACTTTAGAGAACTTACTAAACAAGCTTCCATCGCTAGTACCTCCCTGTGGATTACGACCCGCATAGCCACTTGCTATAGCGGTAGTATTGAGCATCTTGCACATCCTATTATTAAAATTGAAATTCTATATTTTGTGTGTAGGAAAATCTCAATCAAAATTTTGGCGCCGTTGCCAGGGAGGGACGGTAAGTATTCTCTAAAAAAAAACTAATTATTTATTATTCTTTTTGTTTGCAGGATCAGAGAACAAGAAAACTAACAGCAGCAAAGGACATATAGCAACTCTGTGCCCCTGCCCTCGAAGGCAGAGCAGCAGAGCCTACTACAGAGCCGCGTCTGCGCGGCAATAGCTGCGTTTGCGCGGCCTGAGTAGTTCACTACTCATTGTGTCTTCTGCAGGTTGCTGCAAATTGAAAGATTTGTTTACTGCTCTGTTAACTTTTCTCTGTGATCACCCTGCACACTGCTAATTAATTAACAGTAACCTATTTGTTGAAAAATAAAAAAAAAATTAGACTCTTGCATATAGGCACGTGTCTATTTAATTTTTTTTAATTTCTGTTAAGAGTGCTGGAGACAAGGTACGTTCGCATTGCATATAGACCAGGAAGCACCCTTGGCTGATTTATTGCTTTTGAGTGAATATTGGTTTATTGCTTTACACGTGCACTAAATTGACTTAAGGGCTTGTCCTATAAATAAGATAAGGTGGGGATTTCATCACCCTTCCTTGGCCCACAAACAATCTCCTCACTCACTAACCCAAGCCTAACTAAAAATGAGTAGACGTTGGCCCTAGGGACATCTCGGACTCAATTAGGAGATTATCCTAAGGGGGAACGGTGTTAGAATTTGACTCCTGTCAAATCAGTGTCTAGGAAGGGGATTGAGGGCCGAAAGCCCGAAGATTGGTGGTTATTTAATTAAGGAACGTCTTTGACGGAAAACCTCCCACCAATCTTGCCCTGACCTGGCTGATTTACTTGTAGTCAAAGTCTGCATTATACCTCCCGTGGACAGTCTAACCAGTTAGGAGTCGTCTAGGTCATAGGTCTACCCTAACTTAGGTTAGAATTTTTTTTCTTTTTTGTTTGTTTGTGTTTGTATTGTGTGATATGGCCTATAACAACAATGTTTTCAATTTTAATCCATATTACACACCAACCTCTTTGTCGGATATTACCAACCCGGCACATCCTAACTTTAACCAACCTAGTGTGCCGGAATGGTCATATCCGAATGAATATAACCCATGCCACCCATCTTATGATCATAATTTCCATAACAATTTCAACTCTTCACAGAGTCCATGTGGTTTCGCTTCCCCCGAGTCCAATCTTCAACCAACTTGTCCTCCTTATCCACCTTGTCCACAATATTTCCAAGATTCATACTCAGATCCACCAGTTCAAAATAGAAAACCATCTATCTTGGAAATGATGAGTATGCATGAGTCCAAGCAACAATCACCATCAATCTTGGACATGATGATGCGTGAGTCCAAGCAACAATCACAGAATCTGATCGACTCACAATTTCATCACGATTGTCCCAACAACACTTCCTCTTTTCAAGTCCAATCACACCAAATGATGCACCAATCGACTATGAAAAGATGTTTGAAGCCATGACTCAGGCTAGAATTGCTCGTGATCATGAAATAGATATGATGGTTCAAACTTTACGTTCTCACCGTTCGGCCATTTCTGATGTCGCTAACCATTCTGTTAGAGCCGACGAATCAAGTTGCTTTGGAAAACAAAATTCTAGTTCAGTACAATCATTTAAACTTGCCCAAACTCTAATTTTTGAAAATGACATTGACAGTTTGGCAAGTTATTCATTTCCTGAAATAGAACTTGAAAATGACTATGATCTTGAACCTCAACTTAGTGATTCAATTTTACTTCCTGATTCAAGAATGACTCCGGTGTCTCCACCTGATTTCAATCTTTTCCCCGAGTCAACATTGGATCCTGTGCCAATTCATCATGAAATTGAATCACCCATTTTTGATGATCATATTGAACTTGACCAATTTTATAATTTTGAAAGTCCCATGGATAAATTGGCAAGTTCTCATTTTTATGACATTGAACTCAATGAGAAATGTGACCTAGATTCTTAAATCTGTGATCAAGATCAAATTTCCGAATCAATATTGACTCCTGTTTTGTTACCCGACTTAGGTAATATTTTAGAGTCAGTTTTGATTCCCACACCTATCATTCCTGAACTTGAATCACCAATATTAAGTCACATTCCATTGTGGGAAAATAATTGTGGACTAGAGTTTCAACTTCTTGATTTGGACCCACTTCTTGAACCAAGCTCGATTCCTGAACCCTTACTTGATTTAAGTTACTTTCCTGAGTCGGTATTCGTTCCCGTACTTCTGACATCCAAGTCAATCATTCCATCTTTTCACACTCCATTTTGGGACAAGGCAGTTGACACAATTGACTCTGAAAATAATTATGAAATTTGAAAATTTGATGGGATGGAATTTTTAAAAAATGTTCATACAGACATCATTTTAGTGGGTTATATAAGAGAGATTTCTGGTGGGTTCCTCCGAATTCCACAAAAAGTAGATTGGGCCGCATTCCGTGGACCAATTAAACCACCACCGGAACCACCACCTTGAGGTAACATCTGCCTTCCCTTTCTTCTTTTTCATGCATACATGCATTCATTCATACATTGAGGACAATGCATGAGATAAGTGGGGGGAGGGAGGGTTTACTAACATACTAACATAGGTAGAAACTAAAAAAAAAAATTGAAAAAAATGACAATATTTTGACTTATCTTTTGAAAGAAATCTAAATTAGTCTTATGAATTAGGAAAATCATGAGAATTTCTAAAAACCTGGTCAAAATAAATAAATTGTTGAATTTTTAGGTATAGGAGGAAAAATTGAATAAGTGATTAGTCTTGATTTTTACCTTAATGAAATGTGCATACCTAATACATTTACATATCTAGGATTCTAAGACAAAGACTCTTTTGCCCTATAAAAAAAAATTTAAAAAAAAGGGAAAATTCACTGATTAAACTGGATACATGTGCCTCAAGAAGCATCAGTATTCACGCCTAAAGATGATTTTATAAATAAAGTCCTTAGTTTTGTGGCCTAGTTCACTCGAATCCTTAAGTCCGTTGGGTATTTTCTCACCCGGTGCCCTAAAACCGACCGGTTTGGGAGCCACTGACTTTAAGTTCGCTACATGGGTGGATTAGAAAGCCTAAGAAAACTAAGAAATATTACTTATATATGTACTAACACATCTAATAGTTAATTAGTTAGGTATGAAGGCCTCAAAGCCTTGATACTTATACGAAAGAAAATTAGATGAGTTATACATATTAAAAAAAAAAGAAGAAAAAAATAATAATAAAAAAATGGGCATGAGAGTCCAAGTTAAAGAATTCCTAACAAAGATTCACAAGGATGCATATGACTTAGGGCAACGAAAGAGACTATACAAAAATTCAATTTTGAATCTTACCTAAAATGGATGATAATTTATTATATAATGACTAAGTTTAAGAACGAATAAAAATGATAATCCTAAAAACTTATGATTACTTAGTTTCTTCAAACATATTTCAAATATTTTCCTTCTTATGGATTTTGTGGGTGTAATCCGCTGAAAACCCTCACGAGACAACACTCGTCCTCTAGGGTAACCTAGGGGTTTAACGGCTTGTTGCACGTGCTAAGTGCAACCGTGATGCCTACGAAAGTGAGTTAGGATAGATTAATTTTTCTTTTCTTTTTAATTTAACGGCTTGTTGCACGTGCTAAGTGCAACCGTGATGCCTACGAAAGTGAGTTAGGATAGATTAATTTTTCTTTTCTTTTTGATTTTTACTCGAGGACGAGCAAAAAGATAAGTGTGGGGGTGTGATAGGAAGTAAAAAATGCATATTTATCACTACATATGCTATCATATTTCCCTATTTATTCCTATAATTATGAACTATTACTAATATTTTATTATTTAATGTGTGCAGGCCTTGAGTAATTATTTAAATAAAGAATAAAGCCTAAATAAAGCCCAGAAGCCCCAAAAAGCCCATGTGCAAGCCCAAGTACAAAAGTTGCAATTACCAAGTGCCAAAGTTGCAATTACCATGTGCAAAATTTGCAATTACTAAAGAAGAGGAAAGGATAGACTTCTACTCAATCCTAATTACTTGCAGGACAAGGATAAAGATAAGGGGAGAAGAGTGCAAAGATTACAAAATCGTTTTAAAAGATTTGGAAGATTTGGATTTAGGGTAACTTGCTTCCCAAGTTATCCCGAATTTTCAAATAAAGAGTCGGTAGGCCAGATCTAAAAGGATATACCCAGGTGGACGGACCAGAGGAGGCCACACGCGAAAGCGCGTGGCCAGATGCCACAGAATGGCCGCAGAAACGCGGCCATAGCCGCGTTTCCGCGGCAATCCGATAAGATGGACTTTCAGTTTTCGTCGAGGAGTCGTACCGGGACTCTACTACTTCCATCTCCTATAAATACCCCTGCAGAGCAACAGAGAAGGGCGTACAGTCCAGGGGCAGACAGAAACTAATTTAGGGTTTTCTTAGGCTAGTTTGTATATTAGGTTTTTTATTTTTTTTTGTAATTTTTAATTTTTTTTTATAACTGAGAGGAGAGGATACTTTCATGGAGGAAGGAGATCAAACTTGTACTGAAGGTGACAATCGGTGTAAGTAATTTTTTCTTCTATTGTTAATTGAATCAAATCGAAGTTTATTTCTTTTTTCTATTCTTTGTGTTTCCCTCTTTTGTGTTTGTGGATCCATGTGAAACCAAGAGCTTCGAAGGTGCCTTCTCCCTGTAAGTGCCGTTAATGGTTTATGAAGATGAACATCTACTTCCATGGTAGCGTAGCTCGCCCTTTTTATTTCGTAGTATAGATCGGGAGTAGGGAAGATCTCATATTTCATGCTTCGTTCGCCTTCAAAGAAAGGTACGTCATTGACACGGTTCCAAGGTAAGCATACGCCGAAGAGGTAAGTAAGTTTTTAGTTTTTAGTTTTCTTTCTTTTATTTTTAGTGTAAATCACAATATTCCCAATCTTTTCACATTTCTTCTTTTTCATTGTAAATATCATATCACTTCTAGTTTCTCCATCTTCTTAATCTACCACTTTCTTTCTAACCTGACTTTAACAACTATTAATTCAAACACTTTAGAGAACTTACTAAACAAGCTTCCATCGCTAGTACCTCCCTGTGGATCACGACCCGCATAGCCACTTGCTATAGCGGTAGTATTGAGCACCTTGCACATCCTATTCTTAAAACTGAAATTCTATATTTTGTGTGTAGGAAAATCTCAATCAAAATTTTGGCGCCGTTACCGGGGAGGGACGGTAAGTATTCTCTAAAAAAAAACTAATTATTTATTATTCTTTTTATTTGCAGGATCAGAGAACAGGGAAACTAACAGCAGCAAAGGACATATAACAACTCTGTGCCTCTGCCCTCGAAGGCAGAGCAGCAGAGCCTACTACAGAGCCGCGTCTGCGCGGCAATAGCTGCGTTTGCGCGGCCTGAGTAGTTCACTACTCATTGTGTCTTCTGCAGGTTGCTGCAAATTGAAAGATTTGTTTATTGCTCGGTTAACTTTTCTCTGTGATCACCCTGCACACTGCTAATTAATTAACAGTAACCTATTTGTTGAAAAATAAAAAAAAAATTAGACTCTTGCATATAGGCACGTGTCTATTTAATTTTTTTTAATTTCTGTTGAAGAGTGCTGGAGACAAGGTACGTTCGCATTGCATATAGACCAGGAAGCACCCTTGGCTGATTTATTGCTTTTGAGTGAATATTGGTTTATTGCTTTACATGTGCACTAAATTGACTTAAGGGCTTGTCCTATAAATAAGATAAGGTGGGGATTTCATCACCCTTCCTTGGCCCACAAACAATCTCCTCACTCACTAACCCAAGCCTAACTAAAAATGAGTAGACGTTGGCCCTAGGGACATCTCGGACTCAATTAGGAGATTATCCTAAGGGGAACGGTGTTGGAATTTGACTCCTGCCAAATCAGTGTTTAGGAAGGGATTGAGGGCCGAAAGCCCGAAGATTGGTGGTTATTTAATTAAGGAACGTCTTTGACGGAAACCTCCCACCAATCTTGCCCTGACCTGGCTGATTTACTTGTGGTCAAAGTCTGCATTATACCTCCCGTGGACAGTCTAACCAGTTAGGAGTCGTCTAGGTCATAGGTCTACCCTAACTTAGGTTAGAATTTTTTTTCTTTTTTGTTTGTTTGTGTTTGTATTCTGTGATATGGCCTATAACAACAATGTTTTCAATTTTAATCCATATTAAACACCAACCTCTTTTTTGGATATTACCAACCCGGCACATCCTAACTTTAACCAACCTAGTGTGCCGGAATGGTCTTATCCGAATGAATATAACTCATGCCCCCCATCTTATGACCATAATTTCCATAACAATTTCAACTCTTCACAGAGTCCATGGGGTTTCGCTTCCCCCGAGTCCAATCTTCAACCAACTTGTCCTCCTTATCCACCTTGTCCACAATATTTCCAAGATTCATACTCAGATCCACCAGTTCAAAATAGAAAACCATCTATCTTGAAAATGATGAGTATGCATGAGTCCAAGTAACAATCACCATCAATCTTGGACATGATGATGCGTGAGTCCAAGCAACAATCACAGAATCTGATCGACTCACAATTTCATCACGATTGTCCCAACAACACTTCCTCTTTTCAAGTCCAATCACACCAAAATGATGCACCAATCGACTATGAAAAGATGCTTGAAGCCATGACTCAGGCTAGAATTGCTCGTGATCATGAAATAGATATGATGGTTCAAACTTTACGTTCTCACCGTTTGGCCATTTTTGATGTCGCTAACCATTCTGTTAGAGCCGACGAGTCAAGTTGCTTTGGAAAACAAAATTCTAGTTCAGTACAATCATTTAAACTTGCCCAAACTCTAATTTTTGAAAATGACATTGACAGTTTGGCAAGTTATTCATTTCCTGAAATAGAACTTGAAAATGACTATGATCTTGAACCTCAACTTAGTGATTCAATTTTACTTCCTGATTCAAGAATGACTCCGGTGTCTCCACCTGATTTCAATCTTTTCCCCGAGTCAACATTGGATCGTGTGCCAATTCATCATGAAATTGAATCACCCATTTTTGATGATCATATTGAACTTGACCAATTTTATAATTTTGAAAGTCCCATAGATAAATTGGCAAGTTCTCATTTTTATGACATTGAACTCAATGAGAAATGTGACCTAGATTCTCAAATCTGTGATCAAGTTCAAATTCCCGAATCAATTTTGACTCCTGTTTTGTTATCTGACTTAGGTAATATTTTAGAGTCAGTTTTGATTCCCACACCTATCATTCCTGAACTTGAATCACCAATATTAAGTCACATTCCATTGTGGGAAAATAATTGTGGACTAGAGTTTCAACTTCTTGATTTGGACCCACTTCTTGAACCAAGCTCAATTCCTGAACCCTTACTTGATTTAAGTTACTTTCCTGAGTCGGTATTCGTTCCCGTACTTCTGACGTCCAAGTCAATCATTCCATCTTTTCACACTCCATTTTGGGACAAGGCAGTTGACACAATTGACTCTGAAAATAATTATGAAATTTGAAAATTTGATGGGGTGGAATTTTTAAAAAAATGTTTATACAGACATCATTTTAGTGGATATACAAGAGAGATTTCTGGTGGGCTCCTCCGAATTCCACAAAAAGTAGATTGGGCCGCATTCCGTCGACCCATTAGACCACCACCGGAACCACCACCTTGAGGTAACATCTGCCTTCCCTTTCTTCTTTTTCATGCATACATGCATTCATTCATACATTGAGGACAATCCATGAGATAAGTGGGGGGGGGGGGGGAGGGTTTACTAACATACTAACATAGGTAGATACTAAAAAAAAAAATTTGAAAAAAAGGACAATATTTTGACTTATCTTTTGAAAGAAATCTAAATTAGTCTTAAGAATTAGGAAAATCATGATTAGAATTTCTAAAAACTCGGTCAAAATAAATAAATTGTTGAATTTTTAGGTATAGGAGGAAAATTGAATAAGTAATTAGTCTTGATTTTTACCTTAATGAAATGTGCATACCTAATACATTTACATATCTAGGATTCTAAGACAAGACTCTTTTGCCCTATATAAAAAAAAATTTAAAAAAAAGGGGAAATTCACTGATTAAGCTGGATACATGTGCCTCAAGAAGTATCAGTATTCATGCCTAAAGATGATTTTATAAATAAAGTCCTTAGTTTTGTGGCCTAGTTCACTCGAATCCTTAAGTCCGTGGGGTATTTTCTCACCCGGTGCCCTAAAATCGACCGGTTTGGGAGCCACCGACTTTAAGTTCGCTACATGGGTGGATTAGAAAGCCTAAGAAAACTAAGAGATATTACTTATATATGTACTAACACATCTAATAGTCAATTAGTTAGGTATGAGGGCCTCAAGAAGCCTTGATACTTATACGAAAGAAAATTAGATGAGTTATACATATTAAAAAAAAGAAGAAAAAAATAATAATAAAAAAAGGGGCATGAGAGTCCAAGTTAAAGAATTCCTAACAAAGATTCACAAGGATGCATATGACTTAGGGCAACGAAAGAGACTATACAAAAATTCAATTTTGAATCTTACCTAAAATGGATGATAATTTATTATATAATGACTAAGTTTAAGAATGAATAAAAATGATAATCCTAAAAACTTATAGATTACTTAGTTTCTTCAAACATATTTATTATATAATGTGTGCAGGCCTTGAGTAATTATTTAAATAAAGAATAAAGCCTAAATAAAGCCCAGAAGCCCCAAAAGCCCATGTGCAATCCCAAGTACAAAAGTTGCAATTACCAAGTGCCAAAGTTGCAATTACCATGTGCAAAATTTGCAATTACTAAAGAAGAGGAAAGGGATAGACTTCTACTCAATCCTAATTACTTGCAGGACAAAGATAAAGATAAGGGGAGAAGAGTGCAAAGATTACAAAATCGTTTTAAAAGATTTGGAAGATTTGGATTTAGGGTAACTTGCTTCCCAGGTTATCCCGAATTTTCAAAATAAAGAGTCGGTAGGCCAGATCTAAAAGGATATACCCAGATGGACGGACCAGAGGAGGCCACGCGCGAAAGCGCGTTGCCAGATGCCACAGAATGGCCGCGGAAACCCGGCCATAGCCGCGTTTCCGCGGCAATCCAGATAAGATGGACTTTCAGTTTTCGTCGAGGAGTCGTACCGGGACTCTACTGCTTCCATCTCCTATAAATACCCCTGCAGAGCAACAGAGAAGGGCGTACAGTCCAGGGGCAGACAAAAACTAATTTAGGGTTTTCTTAGGCTAGTTTGTATATTAGGTTTTTTATTTTCTTTTTTGTAATTTTTAATTTCTTTTTATAACTGAGAGGAGAGGATACTTTCATGGAGGAAGGAGATCAAACTTGTACTGAAGGTGACAATCGGTGTAAGTAATCTTTTCTTCTATTGTTAATTGAATCAAATCAAAGTTTATTTCTTTTTTCTATTTTTTGTGTTTCCCTCTTTTGTGTTTGTGGATCCATGTGAAACCAAGAGCTTCGAATGTGCCTTCTCCTTGTAAGTGCCGTTAATGGTTTATGAAGATGAACATCTACTTCCATGGTAGCGTAGCTCGCCCTTTTTATTTCGTAGTATAGATCGGGAGTAGGGAAGATCTCATATTTCATGCTTCATTCGCCTTCAAAGAAAGGTACGTCATTGACACGGTTCCAAGGTAAGCATACGTCGAAGATGTTGGCGCAAGGTTACAATCACCTGTTTTTAGTGTGTTTTGATGATCACAAAATATATATAGTTATTTGTACTAATCATGTTTGTTGTTTCAGTGTGTTTCAGGGTTCAAATGATTCTAGGAGCATTCTTCCCTAAAGGAAGGTGTTTTTGACTCAAGTCACCTCATTTCGGGCTCAAGTATCAACTTTTGAAAGATCATATGAAGAAGCCCACTTGAAGATCTTGTAATCCTTTAGAACCAATGTAAGAAATGTAAGAAATAGTTTGTTAAAGTTTGGGGTTGTAGAATATTGGCTCTAGGATACACACACACATTTTCAAAATACAGTTTTTTTTTGTTTTGGTATTTGTTTTTAAGTTCATGCCTTGATTCTTATACATGATTCCAAAATCCTTACAAATTCTATATCTTGTTTACACCATGTATAACTATCTTTACAACATGATACTTAACTTCATATACGTAGAAAATTATCTTCAAAAATTGTCATGTTCAAAATTTCTTCCCAGTTTTCTGTTTCAGCCTAACCCGGCCGACCGGACCGGTCGACCGGATCATGTGTCCAGGACATGCACGCTTGTGCACGTCTGTCGGTCGGCCGACCGGTCGCCCGACCTGTAAACCCCAACTCTCTGTTAATTTCGGTCGGCCAGCCAGTCGGCCGACCGACAGTTAATATTTTTGTTTCCTTCTTGAGGCCGGTCGACTGGACGGTCGACACGAGCCCAACAACTATATGCCAGCAAGGCGGACGGCCGACCGGACCGGTCGGCCCCAAGCCTGCTGCTGTCCAACGGCTCTTTCCTCTTTGGTGATTTTCTGAAAATCTGTTTTTTGGTCTGTTTTGTGGCAGATTTTCTCTGAACTTTAGGGATTATTTTTTGATCAAATAAGCTTAATTTAAATGAGTTTTTAATCCCTTCCTCTCCATATAAATAGAGGAGATAGGTCTCTTGCAAAGTCACTAAGAAAAATCCCTAGTTTACAAGTTTTTCAAAAGAAAGAAAAAGTTTAAAAGCTCTCAATTCTCTCTTACATTCTTGGATTTGTTTTTCAGTTGTGTTTTCTAGCAAGATCAATTTACAACTGAGCTTTAGTTTTCTCACTACACTTCTAGAGCCAAAATTCCAATCCTCATTCTATAAGGAGTTGTAAAAGAGAAGTGTTGTAAAGAGTTTGTGATCATTATTGTGATCACTTGGTTACTTGTTCTTTGTGTTCCTCTTGTGGAGATAACTCTTTGGTAGAGTTCTTGTAAGTGGTGGAGTTCGGTACTCCGGGTCTTCGGTAGACCTTGTAAAGTCCTCGGTGGATAGTGAAAACCTTTCACGGCGGTGAAGGCGGGGAGTAGAGCGGTGGCTCGAACCTCGAAACAAATACTTGTGTTTGCGATTGCCTTTTTGCTCTTGCTCTCTATTTCGCTTTCCTTCCCATTGCTATCTTTTCTTCATTGTTTCTATATTGTGATATTGCTTCAATTACTTGTGATATATCTTGTGTGCACATCATCATTGCATATTTTTCATTTCTTGTTTAAAAAGATTGTTAGATTAGCAATTACACCTATTCACCCCTCCTCTAGGTGTTTTTCAATTGGTATCAGAGCATAGGTCTCTAGGCTCTTGGCTTAACAACCTTAGAGAGATCCTATTTTTGCTAATCATTTCATTCATTTCCACTTAGTAAAAATGGCCGATGGAATTAAGACCCCTCCCAAGTTTGATGGACTTAACTTTCCCATATGGAAGGTTAAGATGACCGTTTTCTTGCAATCTCTAGGAAGTCGAGTTGCAAAGGCCGTGACCAAACCCTTTAGTGCACCCCCCGGTGATGAATCCACTTGGTCCGAAATTGAGACTAAGGAGTTTGATGCCAATGCTAGGGCTCATTATGTACTACTTCAAGCCCTCAATGATGATGACATTGCTAGAGTCATCCATTGCAAATCCGCATTTGAGATCTGGACACACTTGCTAGTGACACATGAGGGGACTTCACAAGTGAAGAGGGCTAAGATAGACCTTCTTCGGTCCCAATATGAGAACTTTTGCATGCAAGAGAATGAAACCATAAATGATATGGTTACAAGATTTACAAAGATCACTAATGGACTTTCTTCTCTATGTGATGCTATCGACAACGACCAAAGAGTAAGAAAGATCATCCGGGCTCTTCCTCCTTCATGGGAAGTAAAAGCAACTACCTTGAAGGAACTCAATGACAAGGAGGAGATGGAGCTAATTGGTCTCATTGGGAACCTCAAAACCCATGAGATGGAGAGAAAAGCTAGGGAGGACATGGCTCCTTCCAAGAAGAAAATAATTGCCTTCAAAAGTCAATCCACACACTCCGACGAAGACGATGAAGAAGAAGATGACGAAGAGCTCTCACTTCTTGTGAAGAACGTCCGGAGGATGTACAACAAGGCTAAGTTTCAAGGAAGAAGGAGATGGCAAGGAGGCAAAGAAGAAAGAAAAATTATTTGTTTCAATTGCCAAAGACCGGGTCACATTGTTGTGGAGTGCTCGGATAAAGTGAAGCCCTCCACCTCAAAGAAGCCTTACAAGAAGAAAGCATTGAAGGCCACATGGGCTTCCGAGAGCGAATCCGAGGAGGAAATTGACACCGCTAACATGTGCTTCATGGCAAATGAAAGCACAAGTAAGGTAACCCCTTCCACTTCTCTTAATGATAAACTTTCCATGGATGAATTAGGAGAAGCATTTGTAGAACTCTCACACAACTATGATTTTCTAAAGAAAAAGTATTTAAAAATGAAAAAGGAAAATGAGTTTCTTAATCATCAAGTTTTTACTCTTGTTAAAGAAAAAGATGAATTACTTTCCACGCTTGTTTCCACCCAAAAAGATTTTGACAACTATAAGATTTCTTGCAAAGGTAAGTTTCCACAAGTTGATAAAATTGAAATTACCATGCTAAAAGAGAAAATTGATTCTTTAGGAGTAGTTTTGAAAAAGTGTGAATTTGATAAAAATAGACTTGAGGCTATGTTTCCTAAGAAACAAGCCCCTAAGAAACAACCTCATGCTCACACTCATGCTCATGCTCATGTTCATACATCAAAACCTCCAAAACATGCTCACACTTCACACACACATCATGCTTTCATGTATGGTAAAGTGTATTCATGTTTTTATTGTGGCCGTAAAGGACACTTAGCTAATTTTTGCTATAATAGACTATATGCATCTCGTCATAATATTTGGGTTCGAAACGCTAACTTTCAAGGACCCAAGAAAATTTGGGTACCAAAATCAATGAATTTGTTAAATGATGTAGGTACCATCCAAGGCCCAACGACGTAGAGGATTGTGGTATCTTGATAGTGGTTGCTCAAGGCACATGACTTGGGATATCAACAATTTTGCAACCCTATCAAGATACCATGAAGGTGGCACCGTCACCTTCGGAGATGATGCCAAGGGTAAAATCATCGGTATTGGTAATGTTAAACTTGGTACATCCCCTCTAATAGAAAATGTAGTTTTAGTTGATGGCCTCAAGCATAATCTCTTGAGTGTTAGTCAACTTTGTGATAAAGGTTTTGATGTTGTTTTTGATAATGTAGTTTGTAAAGTTATTGATAGAATATCTAATACTTGTGTATTTTCCGATTTTCGTGAAAATATTGTTTATATGATTGATATGTCTAATATGTCTTGTAATATTACTTGTTTAAAAGCCCTCGATGATGACTCTTGGTTGTGGCATAGAAGATTAGGCCACATTTCTTTTAACCATATATCTAGGTTAAACACAAAGGAAATGGTGAAAGGTATTCCTTGCTTGAATTTTGAAAAGGACCGGGTTTGTGACGCATGTCAACTTGGGAAACAAACCAAGTCTTCTTTCAAGTCAATAAAGGATATCATGACATCACGTCCCTTGGAGTTAATCCATATGGATTTATTTGGTCCTACTCAAACCAAAAGTCTAAGTGGGAATCGTTTTGCATTTGTTTTGGTTGATGACTTTTTACGTTTTACTTGGGTTTTCTTTTTGGAACATAAAAATCAAGCCTTTTCACATTTTTAAGCCTTTAAGAAAAGAGTTGAAAAGGAAAAAGATACTTCAATTTTAAGAATAAGAAGTTATAGAGGAGGTGAGTTCATTAACCTACCCTTTACCACTTTTTGTGAAGAATAAGGAATTAAGCATGAACTATCTTGTCCTAGAACTCCACAACAAATGGAGTAGTTGAACGGAAAAATAGAACATTACAAAAGATGGCTAGGACAATGCTTAGTGAATATGGTCTACCACACTATTTGTGGGCCGAGGCCGTTAATACATCATGCTATATATCAAATCGTGTTTTCTTGTGCAAAAATGCTTCAAAAACATCCTTTGAGATTTATTTTTCTAGAAAACCAAATGTCTCTTATTTTAAAGTTTTTGGATGCAAGTGCTTTGTTTTAAATACAAAAGATAATTTAGGTAAATTTGATGCTAGATCTTATGAGGCTATTTTTGTTGGTTATTCTAATACTAGTAAGGCTTATAGAATCTTCAATAAATCATCTTTGACTATTGAGGAATCTATTCATGTTAAGTTTGAAGAATCTAATTCGTTTATTAAGAATATTGTAGAAATAGATTCTTTGGATGAAGGCTTGGAGAAAGTTACCTTGGAGGCCTCACCTACTGTTGGAGGCAAGCCAAAGGATGATGAAGGAAGTGAAGCTAAAGTAGAAGAGGCTCAAGGAAATGAAAATCAAACAATTGAAGTGGAGCCTACTCATCAACTTCCAAAGGATTGGAGATACAATCCACATCATCCCAAGGACCTCGTTATAGGTGAAGTATCTAAAGGGGTAACCACTCGCTCTAAACTTCATGATTTTTGTGGGCACTATGCATTTATTTCTCATGTTGAACCCAAGAACGTTTTCGAAGCCGAGGCCGATTCATATTGGTTGCTTGCCATGCAAGAGGAACTCAATCAATTTGAGCGCAACCAAATTTGGCACCTTGTTCCTAGGCCCCACGATAGACCAACAATTGGTACTAAGTGGATCTTTAAGAACAAGTTGGATGAATTGGGTAACGTTGTTAGAAATAAAGCTAGGTTAGTTGCCCAAGGTTACACTCAAATTGAAGGAATCGATTTTGAAGAAACCTTCGCACCCGTAGCACGGCTTGAAGCCATACGGATGACACTTGCATTTGCATCATATAAAGATTTTAAATTATTTCAAATGGATGTTAAAAGTGCTTTTCTAAATGGTTTTATTGAGGAGGAGGTGTATGTTGAACAACCTCCCGGGTTTGTTGATCCTACACATCCGGATTTTGTTTTTAAACTAGACAAAGCTCTTTATGGTTTAAAACAAGCCCCTAGGGCTTGGTATGAAAGACTTTCTTCATTTCTAATTTCAAATAGTTTTAAGAAAGGTAAAATAGATACTACTTTGTTTACAAAACATGTTGAAAATGATATTCTTATTGTGCAAATTTATGTGGATGATATCATTTTTGGTTCTATTAATGAATCTCTTTGCCAAGTTTTTGAATCATGCATGAAGGATGAATTCGAAATATCTATGATGGGTGAGCTCAACTATTTTCTTGGTCTCCAAATCAAGCAAAGAAAGGATGGGATCTTCATCAATCAAGTCAAGTACACAAAAGAACTTATCAGGAGGTTCGGGCTTGAAGGAGCTAAAGTGAGTAAAACTCCCATGGCAACAACCACAAAGCTTGATAAGGATGAACAAGGTAAAAATGTAGACATTAAGCTTTATCGTAGCATGATTGGTAGTTTGTTGTATTTGACGGCTAGTAGGCCGGATATTATGTTTTGTGTTTGTCTTTGTGCCCGTTTTCAATCATGTCCTAAAGAGTCTCATATAATTGCGGTCAAACGCATAATTAAATACCTAAAGGGCACTATTGAAATGGGTTTGTGGTATCCGAAAACCGGACAATTCTCAATGACGAGTTTTCGGATGCTGACTATGCGGGTTGTAGGATAGATAGGAAGAGTACAAGTGGAACATGTCAATTCCTTGGTAATTGTCTTGTATCTTGGTCTTCCAAAAAGCAAAATTCAGTAACCCTATCAACCGTCGAGGCGGAGTATGTTGCAGCCGGAGCTTGTTGTGCACAAGTTCTTTGGATGAAACATACTCTCCTTGACTATGATTTGCATTTTGATCATATTAAAATATTTTGTGATAATACTAGTACTATTCATATGACCAAGAATGCAAATCAACATAGTAAAACTAAGCACATTGACATTAAATATCACTTTCTTAGGGATCATTATGAGAAAGGTGATATTGATATTGATTATGTTTCTACCGATTTTCAACTTGCCGATATTTTTACAAAACCTCTAGACTATGCTAGATTTTCTTTTATTTGTGGTGAGTTGAACGTTTGTATTTTGGATTCTTGAAGAAAAACGTTTTTATCTTGTTTCACCCTTTTTGATGTATGACAAAAAGGGGGAGAAAAAGCTAGTTTGTTTTGGTGTTTTGCCTCTTTAGTTTTTACTTGTGTTTCTACTTGTGTAGGTAGGTTTTATGTTTTTATGCCTTATGTATAGTCATTTCTTTTATACATAGCATAATTTGAGGGGAGCTTTCAAGCTCCTTTCCCATTTGTTTTTCAATAACTTATATGTTTTGTCATCATCAAAAGGGGGAGATTGTTGGCCCAAGGTTACAATCACCCGTTTTTAGTGTGTTTTGATGATCAGAAAACATATATAGTTATTTGTACTAATCATGTTTGTTGTTTCAGTGTGTTTCAGGGTTCAAATGATTCTAGGAGCATTCTTCCCTAAAGGAAGGTGTTTTTGACTCAAGTCACCTCATTTCGGGCTAAGTATCAACTTTTGAAAGATCATATGAAGAAGCCCACTTGAAGATCTTGTAGCCCTTTAGAACCAATGTAAGAAATGTAAGAAATAGTTTGTTAAAGTTTGGGGTTGTAGAATATTGGCTCTAGGATACACACACACATTTTCAAAATACAGTTTTTTTTTGTTTTGGTATTTGTTTTTAAGTTCATGCCTTGATTCTTATACATGATTCCAAAATCCTTACAAATTCTATATCTTGTTTACACCATGTATAATTATCTTTTACAACATGATACTTAACTTCATATACCTACAAAATTATCTTCAAAAATTGTCATGTTCAAAATTTCTTCCCAGTTTTCTGTTTCAGGCTAACCCGGCCGACCGGACCGGTTGACCGGATCATGTGTCCAGGACGTGCACGCTTGTGCATGTCTCTCGGTCGGCCGACTGGTCGCCCGACCTGTAAACCCCAACTCTCTGTTAATTTCGGTCGGCCGACTGGCCGGCCGACAATTAATATTTTTGTTTCCTTCTTGAGGCCGATCGACCGGACGGTCGACCCGAGCCCAACGGCTATATGCCAGCAAGGCGGACGGCCGACCGGACCGGTCGGCCGCCAAGCCTGCTGCTGCCCAACGGCTCTTTCCTCTTTGGTGATTTTCTGAAAATCTGTTTTTTGGTCTGTTTTGTGGCAGATTTTCTCTGAACTTTAGGGATTATTTTCTGATCAAATAAGCTTAATTTAAATGAGTTTTTAATCCCTTCCTCTCCATATAAATAGAGGAGATAGGTCTCTTGCAAAGTCTCACTAAGAAAAATCCCTAGTTTACAAGTTTTTCAAAAGAAAGAAAAAGTTTAAAAGCTCTCAATTCTCTCTTACATTCTTGGATTTGTTTTTCAGTTGTGTTTTCTAGCAAGATCAATATACAACTGAGCTTTAGTTTTCTCACTACACTTCTAGAGCCAAAATTCCAATCCTCATTCTATAAGGAGTTGTAAAAGAGAAGTGTTGTAAAGAGTTTGTGATCATTATTGTGATCACTTGGTTACTTGTTCTTTGTGTTTCTCTTGTAGAGATAACTCTTTGGTAGAGTTCTTGTAAGTGGTGGAGTTCGGTACTCCGGGTCTTCGGTAGACCTTGTAAAGTCCTCGGTGGATAGTGGAAACCCTTCACGGCGGTGAAGGCGGGGAGTAGAGCGGTGGCTCGAACCTCGAAACAAATACTTGTGTTTGCGATTGCCTTTTTGCTCTTGCTCTCTATTTCGCTTTCCTTCCCATTGCTATCTTTTCTTCAATGTTTCTATATTGTGATATTGCTTCAATTACTTGTGATATATCCTGTGTGCACATCATCATTGCATATTTTCATTTCTTGTTTAAAAAGATTGTTAGATTAGTAATTACACCTATTCACCCCCCCTCTAGGTGTTTTTCAATTGGTATCAGAGCATAGGTCTCTAGGCTCTTGGCTTAACAACCTTAGAGAGATCCTATTTTTGCTAATCATTTCATTCATTTCCACTTAGTAAAAATGGCCGATGGAATTAAGACCCCTCCCAAGTTTGATGGACTTAACTTTCCCATATGGAAGGTTAAGATGACCGTTTTTTTTGCAATCTCTAGGAAGTCGAGTTGCAAAGGCCGTGACCAAACCCTTTAGTGCACCCCCGGTAATGAATCCACTTGGTCCGAAATTGAGACTAAGGAGTTTGATGCCAATGCTAGGGCTCATTATGCACTACTTCAAGCCCTCAATGATGATGACATTGCTAGAGTCATCCATTGCAAATCCGCATTTGAGATCTGGACACACTTGCTAGTGACACATGAGGGGACTTCACAAGTGAAGATGGCTAAGATAGACCTTCTTCGGTCCCAATATGAGAACTTTTGCATGCAAGAGAATGAAACCATAGATGATATGGTTACAAGATTTACAAAGATCACTAATGGACTTTCTTCTCTAGGTGATGCTATCGACAACGACCAAAGAGTAAGAAAGATCATTCGGGCTCTTCCTCCTTCATGGGAAGTAAAAGCAACTACCTTGAAGGAACTCAATGACAAGGAGGAGATGGAGCTAATTGGTCTCATTGGGAACCTCAAAACCCATGAGATGGAGAGAAAAGCTAGGGAGGACATGGCTCCTTCCAAGAAGAAAACAATTGCCTTCAAAAGTCAATCCACACACTCCGACGAAGACGATGAAGAAGATGACGAAGAGCTCTCACTTCTTGTGAAGAACGTCCGGAGGATGTACAACAAGGCTAAGTTTCAAGGAAGAAGGAGATGGCAAGGAGGCAAAGAAGAAAAAAAAATTATTTGTTTCAATTGCCAAAGACCGCGTCACATTGTTGCGGAGTGCCCAGATAAAGTGAATCCCTCCACCTCAAAGAAGCCTTACAAGAAGAAAGCATTGAAGGCCACATGGGATTCCGAGAGCGAATCCGAGGAGTAATTGACACCGCTAACATGTGCTTCATGGCAAATGAAAGCACAAGTAAGGTAACCCCTTCCACTTCTCTTAATGATGAACTTTCCATGGATGAATTAGGAGAAGCATTTGTAGAACTCTCACACAACTATGATTTTATAAAGAAAAAGTATTTAAAAATGAAAAAAGAAAATGAGTCTCTTAATCATCAAGTTTTTACTCTTGTTAAAGAAAAAGATGAATTACTTTTCACGCTTGTTTCCACCCAAAAAGATTTTGACAACTATAAGATTTCTTGCAAAGGTAAGTTTCCACAGGTAAGTATAGCCAAAGAGGTAAGTAAGTTTTTAGTTTTTAATTTTCTTTCTTTTATTTTTAGTGTAAATCACAATATTCCCAATCTTTTCACACTTCTTCTTTTTCATTGTAAATATCATATCACTTCTAGTTTCTCCATTTTCTTAATCTACCACTTTCTTTCTAACCTGACTTTAACAACTATTAATTCAAACACTTTAGAGAACTTACTAAACAAGCTTCCATCGCTAGTCCCTCCCTGTGGATCACGACCCGCATAGCCACTTGCTATAGCGGTAGTATTGAGCACCTTGCACATCATATTCTTAAAACTGAAATTCTATATTTTGTGTGCAGGAAAATCTCAATCACCATCTAAGGAGTTTCCACCTAAGCCAGCATTTGAGAAGGGAAAGTTCCGCGACAATACCAATAGAGGAGGCGATCGTCCGAAGAAGTTAGCATGCTACTTTTGCGGAGATGCCCACAAAGCCATGGACTGTCCTAAGAGGGCTAATCTCGCTGCTCTTGTCCAAAGAGAAGAAGAGAAGCAACCGGAGGAGACTATGTTGGCCCAAAGGCCTATCACCCTAGTTTTGATGATGATCAACTCATGAAGTTAAGTTTACTAATGATCTTGTGTTTAATTAGTGACAGATTCATTATCAAGATCTTAGTAGGTGCATAGCTCAATAAAGGATAAAATGTCAAGATTTGGAGCTAGCACGGTGTGATCCAAGGAGCTTTTGGATCAAGCTTGGACCAAGTCAAGAAGATGAGAAGCCTTCAAGTGAAGACTTCAAGAAGATGAAGACTTGTGTCTAGGTATAAGATTTTGTGTTTGTTTTAGATAAAATGTAAAGGATAGAGTAGTTGGTGGATTGCTCAAACACATATACACACACACTCTTGATAGAATTGTTTTCATAAAAGATTTTTCATTTTGGAAAAATACAAGTTTGGTTTTTTGTGTTTCTCATATACTTATCTTTTAATCCAAAACCAAGTTTAGAGCTTAATGTCAAAACTTAGATATTTCATCTTATTTGTGTAGTGGATCATATCCATACACACTATGCTTTAATGAGTTCAAAATATCTAGTTTTTATTTGAAGATGTTTTGGAAAAGCAAAGTTTAGAAAACATGTTTTGGAAAATACAGTTTTTATCATGAGCCAAATATTTTCAAGTTACAAAAATAGTCCAATCTTTTATAACATGCCTTGATTTTGTGCAAGCATGTTTGTATATCAAAGTATATTGGTTAAACTATTTTTGTAGATTTTTATGTATATTATGGGATTTTATTTAAGCCAAAAAGACTAACTTTTTAATCCCAGAAAACTGTTTCAGGCTTCGGATAAGTCGACTTACTACCTTTATAGTCGACTAATCCTGGAGTCCGCCGACCGGACCGGTCGACCGACGTGTACAGATGTGCACGCCTTTGTGTACTGGAGGACGGCCGACCGTACGGGTCGACCGCTCCAGAGAGCTCTGCTCTCTGGAAATTTCGGCCGACCGTACGGGTCGACCGACAGAGAGTTCGACTCTCAGCTTCAGTAGGTCGGTCGACCCAGGCGGTTGACCGTGGCTCCAACGGTCGGATTTCTAACCGTTGGCGGTCGACCGTACGGGTTGACTGGCAGTTCTGACAAAGCCCCAACGGCTAGTTTTTGACAGCCTATATATTTGGGGGTTTGTGGACTATTTTCAATAAGATTTGGAGAAGTTTTTAGAGCCAGTTTTTCTCACTCTTTTCAGAAGTTTTTCTTCACAAAATAGAGAGCAAATACTTCCAATCAAAAGGGAAGATTTTATTTAGAGTGTGTTAAAAGAGAATTTCTTGAGTTTTTCCTCCACCATCTCTTTCCTAGTTTTTCTCACACAAACACTTGAGCCATCCATTGCTATTCATCTTATAGGAGTGTTGTAGTGAGATAGTTTTTAGGTGATCAAAGTGTTGTGATCACCAAAGACTTCATTTGTTCTTTGAGGAGACGGGCAAGTGTGCTCGTGGTTGTTTAGGGTTCGGGTGCGAACTCTTCTTGTTTGAGGTGCGGCCTCGGCAAGCTAGTGAGCTTGCGTGTGTACGGGACTAGGGAGTCCGAGGGCTTGTAGGTGTTGCGGCACCGAGGAGAGATCCATTGGGATCTTGCATAATGGAAATCCTTCGTGTGTCGAAGGCGGGGATGTAGAGCAAGTGTGCTCAAACCTCGAAACAAACCCTTTGTGTTTGCGATTGCTCTCTCTCTCTCTTTGTCTCTTATTATATCTTGCATGTGTTTATTGTTCATCTTTATATGCTAGATATACATTGTGTGCTTTATTGATATACTTGCTTGGGATTGTTTGCTAACACTTGTATTCAACCAAGAGAGCCAACGCGGCACCTCAACCCATTCAAGGGGAATCTAGAGGAGTTTGTCCAGAGCCCTTCACGGGGAATTCGGCAACACTCTTGTATTATACATAGTGTTTAGTGTAAAAGTTTTAGTTAGGTCATAATTGTTTTTAGCTTCTGCATTATTTTCATCATTTGGCTTTAAGTGACCTCTAGATTAGCCATCACCTATTCACCCCCCCTCTGGGTGAACCTTCAATTGGTATCAGAGCCAAGTGCTCTTGATATTGGGTCTAACAACCTAGAGTTAAAAGATCCTCTTTTTTAGGCTAATCACAATATTTGTACACACACCATGGACTTCATGTCACCACCCATGTTTGACATTCTTAACATCCATATATGGAAGGTGAAGATGTCCTTGTACCTCAAAGCCCTAGGTTATCATGTTTATCTTGCCACTACTAATAATGCATATTGTTTAGATGGTAAGAATTTTGAGGCTAACTCAAAAGCCCTTAATGCTTTAAAGTCTACCCTAGATGATGTTTATTTATCTAGAGTTTCTAACTTTGATTCGGCTTTTGTAGTTTGGAACACCCTCATCTCCCTCGGTGAAAAAGATCTATACTATGCGGGGAGCGATTCGGACGTTGGAAGCAACACCTCCAACTTGTGCTACATGGTCCAAGGGGATAACCCCCTTGAAGTAACTACCGAATCCGAGGATGAGGATGTAGACATGTCATATGATGAGCTATCTACTTTTTGTCATCTATTGCTTGAAAAGTATGACATGATTAAGAAAGAAAATAAAAATTTGAAAAAGAAAGTTGATTGCATGCATATAGAACAAGACTCTTTTAAATCTAACATTGCATGTTTAGAAAAAGAAAATAAAGACTTGAAAAATGAAAATGTTTCCCTTATGTCTAAATTAAATGATCTTTGTGAAGGGAACACGATTTTGAAAGATAAAATTATTTTGGTGGAAACTCAAAAGGAAATTGTTTTTCAAGAAAACAACTCTTTGAAAAAGAAATTTTTGAAAAAGAAAAGGAAAAGAAAAAGTTTTTAAAAAGAAGAAAAATGACTCTTTATCTCACATGTCTTTACATGCCACCATTGATGATAGTGAGATTACTCTTTTGAAAAATAAAATAGATAGTTTTGAGTTCAACTTTGAACTCGTGTGCATTTAACCATACTAGGTTGGAGTCTTTGTTTTCAAAGAAACAAACTCCACACATTCATGCACACCATCATCATGCATATGCTTATGTTGCACGTTATGATCACACCAACACACATAAGCATCATAAGGTGTACAAGTGTACACATTGTGGCCGCAAAGGCCATTTAGCAAAATTTTGTTTTGATAAGTTATATGCTTTAAATTTTGCTAAGAAAATGTTTGGGTTCCATTAAATGCTAACCCCCGTGGACCCAAGAAAAAATGGGTACCAAAGTCCCCACCTTTTGTATTTGATGTAGGTGAAGGCTCTCACAAGACGTGAGAGATTTGGTGCCTTGGTGGTGGTTGCATGAACTTGATGGACATACTTTTTGATGCACCGCAATCAAGGAGGTTTGGTGGGACAACCACCATGTTTGGAGCTTTGGAGTTGGTAACAATCTCTAAACTCCCATTTTATTTTTGTACATGCTTATTCATTTATGAAATCATATAGCATGTTCATGTTTAGTTTCATGTGTTTTTGTGCTTCATGTGGTATGAACTAGTTTAATATAGATTTTATCAAAGCTTGAATGTATACATGTACAAATAGTGAGTTACATTTGATTTATATATGTTTGCACTTCATGCTCATTTGTACCCACTTTATGCACATGTATAGCCTAGTTTTGATGATTTCCTCATTTATACTTGTTTTGCCAATTTTCATGTTTTACTTCATGTATATGTATCTTTTATTCAAATCTAATAAATATACATGTATATCCATTTTGAGTCTCTTGCCTTCATGCAAATACTATTGATAGACTCTTTTATGTTTGGGATATGTATGTGCATTGTTAGGATTGGATAAATCATACATATGCCTAGGAGTTTATTGTTTTAATGAAAAATGATTTTTCATATTTTTGATTTCATGTTTTATAAAATGTTATTCATGATTTGAGCTTCAATGTCTATTTTCATGAAAATGCTACTTACATGATTTTTAAACACTCATCTTTTATTTTTCAAGATAATTTTGAGCTTTATGGACTATGAGTGCTTGAATGTTTATGTACTTAGTATGATTCATGAAATACACATGTTTTGATTTCATGTTTTTGAAGGTAACTAGTTTTTCAAAAATTATCTTTAACTAGTTAATTATTCTTCCTTTGGTAGTGATTTTCAATGCTATACTATTTTCAAATTTATTTTTGAAAACCCCTACCCTCTATGGGAGGATGGATGGGCGATTATGCCTTGTATGCTTCATTGAAAATCTTCTATCTTGAGCATATGTAGGGTGGTAGGTTATGAGTTATACACTTGATCTTATTATTATGTCAATTGGTATCATTGGATTCTTTCAATTGGTATCTAAATTGATAATTTTTGTATATACTCATTTTGTTTTATTCTTATATATGTATGTATCAATGTCAATTGGTATACTCATTTCATACATATATATATGAGTTTCATGTGCTTAACTTTCAATTGGTTCACACTTTTAAAAGCACAATGTTTATGATGAAAAATAATTTTTTTTTTTTATCATTATGTTTACTATTGGTATCAATATGTTTCAACTTCATATTTGTTAAATTTCAATTGGTATCAATATGTTTTACAATAATGATTATTTTCGATTTGGTATCTTAAAATTTGTTTATTTTACAAGAGCTCTGATACCTTTAAAATTTTTTTTGAAAAAAAAATTTAAAAAAAAATGTTTTGATATGTATTTCCTATATGCAAGGAGAGCTTAACATCTCTTCTACATATAGATTCATGTTGAGTATATTATTAATTGAGGAGCTTGACAACTCTTCTTTATATGATATACGTGTGTAGGGGGAGCTTCACATCTCCTCTTATGCATTACATAATATGTGTTATGTGAGTTAGGGCTTGTCATCCCTTCTTCATGTAATGCATATGTGTAGGGAAGCTAACTTAGCGTCTTCCTCTTCATGAATGTATATCGCATATAAACCTTTATTGATTGATTTGTATTAACCCCTTCTTGATCTTTTTGTTTTTGACAAAAAGGGGGAGAAAAATTTGTTTGATTTGATTTTACTTTGAACCCTTTGTTGATGATTGACAAAAAGAGGGAGAAGTATTTGAGTTTATATGCATGTTTTCATTGCTTAAGGGGGAGAAGTATTTGTCTTCCTTGTTATTTATGTATATATGTTTTGTTTTGCAAATAGGAGAAAAAGAATTTGATATATTTTATCTCCATACATTTGCATACATGTTTATGAGCTTCATTGCATATATTTATTATTTTGTGTTATGCATGAGTTAAGGGGGAGCTTCTTTGAAGCTTTACTTTAATCCATGCATATATAACTTCATGAGTTTTGTCATCATCAAAAAGGGGGAGATTGTTGGCCCAAAGGCCATCACCCTAGTTTTGATGATGATCAACTCATGAAGTTATGTTTACTAATGATCTTGTGTTTAATTAGTGACATATTCATTATCAAGATCTTAGTAGGTGCATAGCTCAATAAAGGATAAAATGTCAAGATTTGGAGCTAGCACGGTGTGATCCAAGGAGCTTTTGGATCAAGCTTGGACCAAGTCAAGAAGATGAGAAGCCTTCAAGTGAAGACTTCAAGAAGATGAAGACTTTGTCTAGGTATAAGATTTTGTGTTTGTTTTAGATAAAATGTAAAGGATAGAGTAGTTGGTGGATTGCTCAAACACATATACACACACACACACTCTTGATAGAATTGTTTTCATAAAAGATTTTTCGTTTTGGAAAAATACAAGTTTGGTTTTTGGTGTTTCTCATATACTTATCTTTTAATCCAAAACCAAGTTTAGAGCTTAATGTCAAAAACTTAGATATTTCATCTTATTTGTGTAGTGGATCATATCCATACACACTATGCTTTAATGAGTTCAAAATATCTAGTTTTTATTTGAAGATGTTTTGGAAAAGCAAAGTTTAGAAAACATGTTTTGGAAAATACAGTTTTTATCATGAGCCAAATATTTTCAAGTTACAAAAATAGTCCAATCTTTTATAACATGCCTTGATTTTATGCAAGCATGTTTGTATATCAAAGTATATTGGTTAAACTATTTTTGTAGATTTTTATGTATTTTATGGGATTTTATTTAAGCCAAAAAGACTAACTTTTTAATCCCAGAAAACTGTTTCAGGCTTCGGATAAGTCGACTTACTACCTTTATAGTCGATTAATCCTGGAGTCGGCCGACCAGACCGGTCGACCGACGTGCACAAATGTGCACGCCTTTGTGCACTGGAGGACGGCCGACCGTACGGGTCGACCGCTCCAGAGAGCTCTGCTCTCTGGAAATTTCGGCCGACCGTACGGGTCGACCGACAGAGAGTTCGACTCTCAGCTCCAGTAGGTCGGTCGACCCAGGCGGTCGACCGTGGCTCCAACGGTTGGATTTCTGACCGTTGGCGGTCGACCGTACGGGTCGACCGGCAGTTCTGACAAAGCCCCAACGACTAGTTTTTGACAGCCTATATATTTGGGGGTTTGTGGACTGTTTTCAATAAGATTTGGAGAAGTTTTTAGAGCCAGTTTTTCCCACTCTTTTCAGAAGTTTTTCTCCACAAAATAGAGAGCAAATACTTCCAATCAAAAGGGAAGATTTTATTTAGAGTGTGTTAAAAGAGAATTTCTTGAGTTTTTCCTCCACCATCTCTTTCCTAGTTTTTCTCACACAAACACTTGAGCCATCCATTGCTATTCATCTTATAGGAGTGTTGTAGTGAGATAGTTTTTAGGTGATCAAAGTGTTGTGATCACCAAAGACTTCATTTGTTCTTTGAGGAGACGGGCAAGTGTGCTCGTGGTTGTTTAGGGTTCGGGTGCGAACTCTTCTTGTTTGAGGTGCGGCCTCGGCGAGCTAGTGAGCTTGCGTGTGTACGGGACTAGGGAGTCCGAGGGCTTGTAGGTGTTGCGGCACCGAGGAGAGATCCATTGGGATCTTGCATAGTGGAAATCCTCCGTATGTCGAAGGCGGGGATGTAGAGCAAGTGTGCTCGAACCTCGAAACAAACCCTTTGTGTTTGCGATTGCTCTCTCTCTCTCTCTCTCTCTCTCTCTCTCTCTCTCTCTCTCTCTGTCTCTTATTATATCTTGCATGTGTTTATTGTTCATCTTTATATGCTAGATATACATTGTGTGCTTTATTGATATACTTGCTTGGGATTATTTGCTAACACTTGTATTCAACCAAGAGAGCCAACGCGGTACCTCAACCCATTCAAGGGGAATCTAGAGGAGTTTGTCCAGAGCCCTTCACGGGGAATTCGACAACACTCTTGTGTTATACATAGTGTTTAGTGTAAAAGTTTTAATTAAATCATAATTGTTTTTAGCTTCCGCATTATTTTCATCGTTTGGCTTTAAGTGACCTCTAGATTAGCATCACCTATTCACCCCCCCTCTAGGTGAACCTTCAGACTAGACTCCAATCACTTCGTCTCCTCAATGCGATCAAGGCAAAGGTAGATGAAAGGCCTTGAGGGGCAATGTTCGTCGAGATAACCATTTCTGATAAGACCTTCAAGGCCCTTTTAGATACTGGAGCTTCTCATCTTCTTATTTCAAGTGATGTTGCTAGCAAGTTGGGCCTTAAGATCTTTAAGCGAGGAGGCACCATTAAGGCCGTCAACTCTAGTCTCACTCCTATCGATGGCGTAGCTTACAAGGTGGATGTAAGCATAGGGGAGTGGCATGGCCAGGAGAACCTGACAGTCGTGACCATGGACGACTTCGATGTGGTGCTTGGCTTAGAGTTTCTGGACAAAGTGAAGGCCGTATTGGTTTCCTACACCAACACCATGTGCATCCTTGAAGGGAAGGCGTGCACAGTTCAGATCAAGCGGGAGAGCGTATCATCCAAAATGCTCTCGGCATTACAGATATCCAAGGGAGTTCGACGTCATGAGCCGACCTTTGTTGCTACCATTAAGGTGGAGGAAGGCTCAAAGGAAGGAGAGGACGTGCCCAAGGAGATCCGAGGCGTCTTGGAAGCCTACCAGGACATCATGCCCGCCAAGCTGCCAAGCAAGCTTCCACCTAGGAGAGAGGTGGACCACAAAATCGAACTCGAGTCTGGAACTCGACCTCCGGCCATGGGTCCTTATCGCATGGCGCCACCAGAGCTAGAAGAACTTCGAAAGCAGCTGAAGGAGTTATTGGATGCTGGATATATTCGTCCGTCGAAGGCTCCCTATGGTGCACCAGTTGTTGGCACATAGGCCTTCCACTCTAGTTTTGATGATGATTAACTCATGTAGTTATGTGTACTAATAATCTTGTGATTTTAGTTTCAGATCATTAATCAAGTTATTAGTAGGTGATTAGCTTCAACAAGATGATTTGGAAGCTTTCACATGTTGATTCAAGAGCCCGAGCGTCAAAGATCATATATAGCACTTGCTCGGTGGATCAAGGAGTTTTGGATCGAGTCGGCTTGGAGACGGCGCTCTACAAGAAGACATCGGTACCTAGTTTAGTTTGAGTTTTAGATCCATTTGTAAAGATTAGAATAGTATGATATGCTCAAGTTCACAACACACATGTTTCATGTTTTGAATATTGGTTTTCGGTTATTCCGTTTTTGGTTTAACCGATCTTAGTTTTCATGAATAGATAGATTCAAAACAAGTTTACATGGTTTAATGTATATTAGATTTGTTCTATATACATGCATGCTTAACTTCCTAGACAAACTTAGTTTTGACTTACTTATTCATGTGTTTTATGTTTTGGTATTTTTAACAAAACATATTTTGGAATTAAAGTCAAAAACATAGATATATATATGTTTCATGTATATAGGATTATATCCATATACATCATGCCTAAGTGTTTAAATATCATGTTTTTGTATTTGGATGAGTTTTGGACAAAACGTATTTTCTATTCAAAAATCCAAGTTTTAGAAAATACAGTTTTTGATTTTTGGTAAAAATGTTAAAACACAAAAATAGTTTCATATGCTTGATATTTGAGTTAAAATGTTTATCACAAGTTTATATATCAATGCAAAATGGTAAAACTATTTTTGGGGATTTTTAGAAAAGATAAAAGATTTTTTAGAAATATTTTTGACCCAGTTTCTGACCCAGACTGTGGCTGACAGGCCAGGTCGGTCGACCGCAACGGTCGACCGAATGAGGGGCCAGTCGACCGTTGCAGTCAACTGACGTGCACAGCCTTGTGCACGTTTGGCAGACACAGGGCCGGTCGGCCGACTGGATCAGAGAGCCTTGCTCTCTGTATCTGGGCGGTCGACCGAGCGGTCGACCGGAACAGAGAAGTCTGCTCTCTGTATCTGGGCGGTCGGTCGGACGGTCGACCGAGTTTGCCCAACGGTCATATAGCCGTCAGGCTGCCAAATCAGCCTAACGGCTAGTTTTCTGTTTGGGCTATAAATACCCCATTGAAGAGAGGTTTTCTCTAAGATTTTTGGTGCTAATTTTTCGTGACTCTCTAGTGTTTTCACAGCAATCAAAAGAAGTTTTTGGGCTTTAAATTGAACAATCTATTTGGTGTTTTTGTTAGGGTTTGGAAAATCAAGAAAGGGTTTTTGGGAAAAGTGTTTGATTCAATTTCTTCATCTTGGTTTCTAGTTTTTCCCAAAGATTTTCTTTGAGTTTTTGATTTTCATTCCTTTGGTTTTCTCCACACTTGAGCTACATCTACTATCTTATTCTATAGGATCTTTGTGTGGGAAAAGAAATTGTTTGTGGTTGTTGTTTAGACCACCAAGTTGTAAACCCAATTTTTGCTTGGCTTTATGCCTTTGGGTTGTATCCCTCAAGTTGTGAGGTGATCCTTGTATAGCTTTGTGCTAATCCCTCAAGTTGTGAGGTGATTGTTTGTTGGCTTGGAGTTGTGCCTCAAGGAGGAGGTTGTGTTTGTAAGGATAGGAGTTGGGTACTCCTTGTGATTGTATTGCCCCAAATCCTCGGTGGAGGTTCCCTTTATGGGAGTCCTTTGTAGACAAGCTAGTGGACTTAAAATCCTTCTGGGTGAAGGCGGGGATGTAGAGTTGGGTGCTCGAACCTCGAAACATATCTTGTTATTTGCGCTTGATCCCTTGGCTCTTACTCTCTCTCTCTCTCTCTCTCTCTCTCTCTCTCTCTCTTTATTGTGCCTTGCATCTATTCATAATGTTCATTCATAATTATTTGCTTGGCTTGTTTGAGTGTGCATCTTTTGTTATTGCAATTAGTTTTTAAATTCCGCATTAAGTTCATTAGATTAGCATTATCACCTATTCACCCCCCTCTAGGTGATTTCACCAGTGCTCTTCCAGAAGAAGCATGATAGTTCCTTGCGGCTTTGCATCGACTACCGAGCACTAAACAAGATCACGGTGAAAAACAAGTACCTTATTCCTTTGATAGCAGACTTGTTCGACAGGTTGGGTCAAGCAAGATACTTTACCAAGCTTGACTTACGCTCGAGGTATTATCAAGTGCGGATTGCAGAAGGAGATGAATCGAAGACTGCGTGCGTGAGCAGATATGGATCGTATGAGTTCCTAGTTATGCCATTCGGTCTCACCAACGCACCGGCCACATTCTGCACTCTGATGAATAAGGTGTTGGAGCCCTTCTTAGACCATTTTGTGGTGGTCTACCTGGACAATATTGTGGTCTATAGCAAGACGATGGACGAGCATGTGGAGCACTTAAGGCAAGTGTTCCAGGCCCTCAGAAGCAACGAGCTTTATGTGAAAAGGGAGAAGTGCTCGTTCGCATAAGAGGAAGTGATGTTCCTCGGTCACACCATTGGAAGAGGAAAGATTCGGATGGATCAAGCCAAGATCCAGGCCATATTGGAGTGGGAACCTCCCACCAAGGTGACGGAGCTGTGATCTTTTCTTGGCTTAGTAAACTACTATCGGAGGTTCATCAAGAGCTATTCGGCGATGGCTGCTCCACTCACCGACTTGCTGAAGAAAAATCGGGCTTGGGATTGGAGTTCGAAGTGCCAGGGGGCATTCGAGGATTTGAAGAGAGCTATGACGGAGGAACCAGTTCTCGCACTACCCGACTTCAGCAAGCTATATGAAGTGCACACCGACGAGAGTGACTTCGCGATTGGAGGGGTGTTGATGCACGAAGGACACCCTGTGGCCTATGAGAGTCGGAAGCTGATACCGAGAGGCGGTATACCGTACAGGAGAAGGAGATGACAGCTGTGGTTCACTGTTTTCGAGTATGGAGACACTACCTACTTGGCTCGAGGTTCGTGGTGAAGACGGATAATGTGGACACCAGCTACTTCCAGACCCGAAAGAAGTTGTCTCCCAAGCAGGCGCGATGGCAAGATTTCCTAGCTGAGTTCGACTATGTGCTCGAGTACAAGCCAGGAAGAATCAACTTAGTAGCGGATGCACTAAGTCGAAAAGCTGAGTTCGCCGCTATACTGAGTCATCCTCAGAGTCCCTTACTCGATCGCATCAAAGAAGGCTTGGCTCAGGACCCTACAGCCAAGAATATGATGGAGTATGCTAAGGAGGGTAAGACTCGGAGGTTCTGGTTAGAAGGAAACTTGCTTTATACGAAGGGGAGGCGGTTGTATGTGCCACTGTTCGGGAACCTAAGGAGGGAGCTTCTCAAGGAGTCCCATGACTCACAGTGGGCGGGACATCCAGGTGTGCACCGTACCTTATCTCTCATAGAAGAAAGTTATTATTGGCCTCGCATTAGGGATGATGTTGAGGCCTATGTGAAGACTGGTCTTGTGTGCCAACAAGACAAGACGGAGCAAAGGGTACCGGCCGGATTGCTGGAACCACTACAGATTCTAGAGCGACCTTGGGAAAGCATCTCCATGGACTTCATCATGGGCTTACCCAAGTCTGAGGGGTGCAATATTTATGGTGGTGGTCGACCGGTTCTCAAAGTATGGCATCTTCATTCCAGTCCCAGCCAAGTGTCCAGCCGAGGTAGCAGCCCCACTATTCCTGAAGCATGTGGTGAAGTATTGGGGTTTGCCTAAGACGATCGTGAGTGATCGAGATGGCCGCTTCACAGGCAGGTTCTGGACGGAGCTCTTCAAGCTCATGGGGTCGGACTTGAACTTCTCTACTAGCTTCCACCTTCAGACGGATGGCCAGACAGAGTGGGTGAATGGCTTGTTGGAGGTCTACCTGAGGCACTATGTGAGTGCCAACCAGTAGGATTGGGCATAGCTTCTGGACATAGCCCAATTCTCCTACAACCTACAGAGGAGTGAGTCTACCGGGAAGAGTCCGTTCGAGATCATCACTGGACAACAGCCGCTCACTCCTAACTCCATTGCTATTGGCTACAAGGGAAGTAGCCCAGCTGCCTATAAATTTGCTAAGGGATGGCAAGAGCAGAACGAGCTAGCGCGTTCGTGTCTAAGCAAGGCGGCCAAAAGGATGAAGAAGTGGGCAGATAAGAAGAGGAGACATATGGAGTATCAGGTTGGTGACCTAGTCCTTGTTAAGCTCTCTACTTTGGATCGGCACAAGGGATTATACAAGAGCTTGATAAGGAAGTATGAAGACCCATTTCCTATTGAGAAAAGAGTGGGAAATGTAGCCTACAGGATATAACTTCCCCCAACAGTGAAGTATCATCCGGTCTTTCATGTGAGCATGTTAAAGCCTTACCATAAGGACGCGGAAGATCCAGATCATGGGAAATCTAGTCGAGCACTAGCAGGAATTCGCATGGAGTTCGACAAGGAAGCAGAAGAGATCATAGCAGACAGGACGGTTCGTGAAGCAAACAAGAGAGCCAACGAGGCACCTCAACTTTTATTTAGAGGAATCTTGAGGAGTTAGTCCAGAGCCCTTCACGGGGAATTCAGCTACACTCTTGTGTTATACTTCGTGTTTAGTTTAAATAGTTTCAGTTTGCATCATTTAAGTTTTTAATTCCGCATTATTGACCATTAGATTAGCCATCACCTATTCACCCCCCTAGGTGACTTACAGTTGGTATCAGAGCCAAGTGCTCTTGATTTGGGTCAAACAACCTAGAGTTAAAGATCCTCATTTTAGGCTAATCACAATTTTTGTACACACACCATGGATTTCATGTCATCTCCCACCTTTGACATTCTTAACATCCAAACTTGGAAGGTTAAGATGTCCTTATATCTCAAAGCCTTAGGAATTCATGTTTATTTTGTCACTATTAAAGATTCTTATTGTTTAAATGGCAAAAATATTGAGGCTAATGCAAAAGCCCTACATGCTTTGAAGAGTGCCCTAAATGATGAATTTTTATCTAGGGTATCTAACATTGATTCGGCTTTTGTAGCATGGAACATCATCACCTCCCTTGGCGAAAAAGAACAATACTATGTGGGGAGCGACTCGGATGTTGGAAGTGACACCTCCAACATGTGCTACATGGTCCAAGGGGATAACCCCCTTGAGGTAACTACCGAATCCGAGGTAGAAGAAGATGACATGTCATATGATGAGCTTACATCTTTTTGTCAACAACTTTTAGAAAAATATGACATGCTTTGAAAAGATAATAAAAATTTGAAAAAGAAATTTGATTGCATGTTAAATGAAAATGATTCTTTTAAAACTAAAATTGCATGCTTTGAAAAAGAAAATGAAGTTTTGAAAAATGAAAATGTTTCCTTACTTTCTAAGTTGAATGATCTTTGTGAAGGAAACACTATTTTGAAAAATAAAGTTGTTTTGGTGGAAAAACAAAAGGAAGTTACTTTAAATGAAAACACTTCTTTAAAAGAAAAATTGTTGAAAAAGAAAAAGTTAATGTTTCTAAAAAGAATAAGAAAAATGATTCTTTTTCTCATCATGCTTTACATGCCACCACTAATGAGATGAAATTTTTAAAAAATAAAATTGATTGTTTAAGCTCACCTTTGTGCTCATGTGCATTTAATCATAAGAAGTTGGAAACCTTGTTTTCAAGTAAATAAGTTCCAAATTTTCATGCACATCATTCACATCATGCATATGTTGCACGTCATGACCACACCCACACCCATATGCATCCTAAGGTGTATACACATTGTGGCCGCAAAGGCCATTTAGAAAAATTTTGTTATGATAAGATAAATTCCTTAATTTTGCTAATAAATATGTTTGGGTCCCTTATAAAGCTAACCCTCAAGGACCCAAAAGAAAATGGGTACCGAAGTTCCCACCTTGTGTATTTGATGTAGGTGAGGGCTCTCACAAGACGTGAGAGATTTGGTGCCTTGGTAGTGGATGTACGGACTTGATGGACACATATAATTGATGCACCGCTATCAAGGAGTTTTGGTGGAAAGGCCACTATGTTTTGGAGATTTGGAGCATAGTTCTTTGGTTTGGTAACTATCTCTAAAACTCTTAGTTTATTTACATGCTTTTTACTTATATCATATTTTTAGCATGTTCATGTGTTTTGTGCTTCATGTGATAAAGACTAGTTTAAATGTAGTTTTTATCAAAACTTGTATTTATATATGTACAAATAGTGAGCAACAAATTGATTCATATATGTTTGCACTTCATTGCTCATTTGTACTCACTTTATGCACATGTATAGCCTAGTTTTGATGATTTCCTCATTTACACTTGTTTTGCCTATTTTCTTGTTTTTGCTTCATGTATATGTATTTTGTATTCAAATCTAATAAATATATATGTATACCTCATGAGTCATTTGCCTTCATGCAATTTACATTATGGACTCTTTTTATGTTTGGGATATGTATGCATATTGTTAGTTTTGGATAAAAACATACATATACCTAGAAGTTTGTTTTTAAGATGAAAAATGAATTTTCATGACTTGTTTAATAAAATGATATTCATGTTTTTTTTTTTTGGAGCTTTATTGATTATTTTTATGAAAATGCTATTTACATGATTTTTGAACACTCACACTTTATTTTGTTTATTCATGACTTTGTTTCATGATTATTTTTGAGCCTTATAGATTTTGAGTGTCAACTCTTGTGTATTTGGTATGATTCATGAAAAACATATGATTTGATTTCATGTTTTGAAGGATCTTTAACTAGTTTTCAAAAATTATCTTTAACTAGTTATCTATTCTTCAATTTGGTAGTGGTTTTCACTATTAAAATATTTTCAAAACATTATTTTTGAAAACCCCCTCCAACACCGTTATGGGCGGATGGATGGGCGATTATGCCTTGTAAGCTTAATTGAAAAATCTTTTATCTTGAGCATATAATGGGTGGAAGGTTATGAGTTATATACTTGATCTCAATTGGTATTTTCATTTTGTATATACTCATATTTTGGTTTTATATATGTATGCTTCACTTTTCAAATAATATCAATTTCTATTGGTATTTTCATTTTCATACATATATATGATTTATTTGTGCTTGGTTAAAATCGTTTTACATATTTAAAGCACAATGTATGTTTATGCTAAGCTTGATTCAAATCCTTATTTTCAATTGGTATCTCAATTGATTGTTTTAATAAGCTTATGCATTATTTTTAAAATTGATATTTTTATTGATATCAAAAATATGCAATAATTTTCATTTGGTATCAATATGTTTCTATTTTTGATTAAAATTCAAAATTTGTAATGTTTATATACAATTGGTATTGGTATCTTAAAATTTGACTACAAGTGATACCTTAAAATTTTTTTTATATGATATCTTAAAATTTGATTTACTAAGATATCTCAAAATTTGTTTATTGAGAAAACTCAAATTTTGTTTTAATAAGACATATTAAAAATGTTTTGATTTGTATTGCCTATATGCAAGGAGAGCTTAACATCTCTTCTACATATAGATTCATGTTGAGTGTATCTTATATTGAGGAGCTTGACAACTCTTCTTTATGTGTTACACGTGTGTAGGGGGAGCTTCACATCTCCTCTTATACATTGCATATTATATGTTATGTGAATTAGGGCTTGTCATCCCTTCTTCATGTAATGCATATATATAGGGAAGCTAACTTAGTGTCTTCCTCTTCATGAATGTATATCGCATATACCTTTTTATTGATTGATTTGATGTCACCCCTTTATTGATTCTACGTTTCGGACAAAAAAGGGGAGAAAAATTTGTCGGTTTTGTTTTTACTTTAACCCCTTTGTTGATGATTGACAAAAAGGGGGAGAAGTATTTGGTATATATATGCATGTTTTCCTTGCTTTATCCATAAAGGGGGAGAAATATTTATGTTTATGCATATATGTTTTGTATTGCAAATAGGAGAAAAAGAATTTGATGTGTTTTATGCTTGTTTATGCATGTTTATCTCCTTATATTTGCATACATGTTTGTTTAGATTCATGTGCTTCATTGCCATATTTATTGTTTATTGTTATGCATGAGTTAAGGGGGAGCTTCCTTGAAGCTTTACTTTAATCCATGCATATATAACTCCATGAGTTTTGTCACCATCAAAAAGGGGGAGATTGTTGGCCCAAAGGCCTATCACTCTAGTTTTGATGATGATCAACTCATGTAGTTATAGTACTAATGATCTTGTGTTTATATAGTTTCAGATTCATGATCAAGATCTTAGTAGGTGTGTAGCTTCAACAAAGGATTTAAAGTCAAGTTTTGAAGCTAGCACGGTTTGATTCAAGAGCTTGTGCATCAAAACCGCATCAAGTACTCAAGAGGAGTCTAGCTCTATGGATCGTGTTTGGACTAAGTCAAGAAGATGAGAAGACTTCGAGTGAAGACCTTCAAGATCAAGACTTGTGTCTAGGTTTGTTTTGTTAAGATTTTGTTTTTAGATAAAATGTAAAGGATAGAATAGTTGGTGGATTGCTCAAGTATACCATATGCACACACACTCTTGTTTTAGATGAGTTTTCATAAAAGAGATTTCATTTTAGAAAAGAATTTTCTTTTTGAAAAAAAAACCGGTTTGGTTTTTGGAATTCAAAGTATATATGTTTTAACCAAAATCAAATTTAGAACTTAATGTCAAAAACATAGATATTTCACCATGTATGTGTAGTGGATCATATCCATACACTCTATGCTTTAAAAGAGTTTAAAATATCTTGTTTTTGTATTTGGTGAAGTTTTGGAAAAATAAGTTTGGAAAAACCAATTTGGAAAAATACAGTTTTTGGTTTGAGCCAAATTTTCTAAGTTACAAAAATAGTCCTAATTGTTTGTAACATGCCTTGATTTTGTGCAAGCATGTTTGATTATCAAAGTATAACATTGAAACTATTTTTGTAGATTTTTCATGATTTTATGGGATTTTATTTAAGCCAAAACGATCAAGTTTTTAGTCCCAGAATTTCTGTCCAGACTTCAGCCGATCGACCGGTCCGGTCGACCGAAGTCTGAAGTCGGTTGACCGGGCGGTCGACCGACGTGCACAGACGTGCACGCCAGTTCTGACAGGAGGGCCGGTCGACCGACCCAGTCGACCGTCCAGAGAGCGCTGCTTTCTGGAAAGGCCCCGGTCAACCGAGCGGTCGACCGGACAGAGAGCAGTGCTCTCTGTATCCAAGCCACGGTCGACCGGCCGATCGACCGTTGCCCCAACGGTCAGAAAAATGACCGTTGGCGGTCGATCGGGCGGTCGACCGTCAGGCCACCTGGCTCCCAACGGCTAGTTTTTCTAGCTCTATAAATTGGGGCATTTGGTGGCTGTTTTCTACAAGATTTTAAGTGGATTTTTACAACAGTTTTTCCCACTCTTTCAAGAGGTTTTCTCCATTTATTTGAGAGCAAATATTTCCAATCAAAAGGGGAGTTTTATCAAGAGTGTTTCAAAGTGATTTTCTTGAGTTTTCCTCCACCATTTCAATCCTTGTTTTCTCACACAACACTTGAGCCATCCATTGATATATTCATCCTATAGGAGTGTTCTTGTGAGAGGATTTTAGGTGATCAAAGAGTTGTGATCACCAAAGTTCCATCTTTGTTCCTTGAGGAGGCGGACAAGTGTGTTCGCGGTTGTTTCGAGTTCGTGTGTGGACTCGGTGTTTGAGGTGCGGCCTCGGCGAGCTAGTGAGCTTGCGGTGTGTACGGGACTAGGGAGTCCTAGAGCTTGTAGGTGTTGCGGCACCGAGTAATCCGGTGGGATCGATTTTAGTGGAAATCCTTCATAGTGTTGAAGGCGGGGACGTAGAGCAAGTGTGCTCGAATCTCGAAACAAATCTCCCGTGTTTGCGATTGCTCACTCTCTATCTCTTACTTTTGTCTTTATATCTTGCATGCTTCTATTGTCTTTATCTTTATATGCATGATATATTGTGAGCTTAATTGTTATATGCTTGGGGATTGTTTGCTAACACTTGTATTCAACCAAGAGAGTCAACGAGGCACCTCAACTCTTATTTAGAGGAATCTTGAGGAGTTAGTCCAGAGCCCTTCACGGGGAATTCGGCTACACTCTTGTGTTATACTAGGTGTTTAGTTTAAATAGTTTCAGTTTGCATCATTTAAGTTTTTAATTCCGCATTATTGACCATTAGATTAGCCATCACCTTTTCTCCCCCCCTCTAGGTGACTTACAGAGTGGGCTAAGATATACCATGTAAAGAGATATTCTCTAAAAGATTCTCCTAGAGGGATATTCCATGAAAGATTTCTAGAGGGATACTCTCTAGAGGGATATTCCATGGAAGATTCCTAGAGGGATACTCTCTAAAAGGATATTCCATATAAGATTCCTAGAGGATTCTAGAATAAGATATTTAAGGATGAATATAGGGGATCTTCTAGATATTCTAGAAGCTTCCAATTCTAGAGAATTCTTGTACAAGCCCTTACCTATAAATAGGGGCCAATGGTGTTCGTTTGTAATCATCAAGGAAAGCAAGAGTAAGCAATACAAGCTTCCACTTCTTCTCCAATTATTCTCTCTCTCTCTCTTGAGTGAGTGTGAGGGTTAGGCTGACTTAGCTTCACTTCTAAGAAGAAAGAGCGAGTTAAGTGCCACACGGGTTCGAGTGCTTCGAAGTCAAAAGAATCCGCCCGTGACAGTGGCCGGTCGTCCGGGCGGTTGACCGACATGCTTGGCCGGTCAACCGGGCGGTCGACCGGAGGCACAACGGTCAGAAATATGACCGTTGCGCCGGTCGATCGGAAAGACATTTTTGCCCTTTCTTATTGCCAACGAGCAGATTTTCTTGGAGGCTATAAATAGCCCCCTCTTGGGCTATTTCAACAAGAATTGAGAGAGCAAAATTTTTCATCCTTACAAGTATTTTAGCAACAAATTTTTCAAAGAGTTTTTGGGTTAAAAAAATTTATCTTTATTTGTTTTCAAGAGTTGAAAAAATGAAAGAAAAAGAGCGTCTTTGGGAATTAGTTTTTGATCTTCATTTCTATAACTATCTAGAAGTTTTCCCAAGTATTTTCCTTATGATTTTGATTTCCAAACTCTTTATTTTCTCACAATTGAGCTATCATATATATCCTATCTATATGATCTTGTTTTTGTGAGAAAAAGTGTTTATGGTCTATTGTGATCACCAAGTATTGGTTTGTGGTTTGTTGAGACCAACAAGAGTTGTAATCTTCTTTGCTTTGAGTTTGTGTTCATCCCTCTAAGTGTAAAGGTGATTGTGTTTATTATTATCCCTTTTGTGTAGAGGTGATTGAGTTTGGAGTTTTGGCTTTGTGCCTATCCCTCTAAGTTTAGAAGTGATTGTTGGAGTTTTGACTTTGTGCCCTTATCCCTCTTGTGTGAGGTGATTGCGGTTATTTGGCTTAGTGTTTTATCCCTCTAAGTGTAGTGGTGATTGTTGTTTGGCTTAGTGCCTATCCCTCTAGTGAGAGGTGATTGTTATTGGCTTAATGCCCATCCCTCTAAGTGTAGAGGTGATTGTTGTTGTGCCTAGCCTCTTGTGTAGAGGTTGTTTTCTTGGAGAGAGGAGTTGTGTACTCCTAAATTTGTATTTGTCAAATCCTCGGTGGAGGTTCCCTGTGTGGGAGGTCCTGTGTGGACATATAGTGGAAATCCTTCTGTGTGAAGGCAAGGACATAGAGCAATGGCTCGAATCTCGAAACATATCTTGGTGTTTGCGTTTGATCCACTTTCTCTAACTCTCTCTTGTATATCTTGCATTGATTCATATTGTTCATATCATATATGCTAGATATTGTTTGTGTGTGCCCATACCTGTGTTAAACCAAGAGAGCTTCAAATAGTACCTCAACTCTTATTTAGAGGAATCCAGAGGAGTTAGTCCAGAGCCCTTCACCGGAAATTCAGCTATACTCTTTGGTTACACATAGTGTGTTGCATTTAGTTTTTAATTCTACATTAGTTTGGCATTAGATTAGCTAATACACCTATTCACCCCCCTCTAAGTGTATTTTCAATTGGTATCAAAGCCTACGCTCCTGATATTAGGTTTAACCACCTAGGAGTGAGATCTTGGCTAGCTAATCTAGTATTGCATTTGCACACATATAGTTTATACACTCATGGATCACATTGCCCCTCCCATGTTTGATGTTTCTAACATCGATATATGGAAGCTTAGAATGGGTGCTTATTTAAAAATCCTAAGTTTGCATGTTTACCTTACTACTACGAAGAAATCTTATCTTGATGTAACACCCCATCCTCAGAATATGTACACAGCTATGTGTCCTGATTTTTGGAGCGTATTTTTTTATTTTCTGTTATTTAAATTCTTACTCATATAGCAGTACGGCATGATTTGACCTTTTCGGTATTCAGATTTGACTGATTTCAGTTTCAAATATTATTTTTTAATATTATAGATTTTTCATGATTTTCTGAAATTTTTCTGAATTAAATTGTAAATCTTCAAAACTAGTGTCGACCAGTGTCGCTGACCGACTCTCAGATTTTTAATTTACAAACGGAGTTGAAATTTAGAAACAGCTTTCACATTATTTCTTAAAATCATGTTTTCTATCTAAATGAATTTTTTGAGAATTTTTAGAATTTATCAAAAATCCGGCCTACCCGGTGTAGACACAATCCATAGTGGATTCCAGGATTTTTATTTTAAAAATGAGTTTGAATTTCTGAAAACCGATTTCACTAAAAATCTTAAAATAATATTTATTATTTTTGAGAATTTTTGAGAAGCTTCCCGAGTTACTTCATTTTTCGGGCTTTTTTTAGAGTTTTCGGTGTTTTCCCCAGATACCAGAATTTATCCAGATATTATACTTATATTCCTCTCATTTTCTTTCTCCTTCCTCAGAAGCGAGTCTCACCAAACCTTGGTTCAACATTTAATGTGGAGACCTCTCCATTCCGCATTTAATGATTTGTCTTTCAAGGAAATCGACTCAGATCAAGACACCCATGCTTTTTTCTCTTTTCTATCAACGCAACACTCGCGTTTTTCTCCTGGACGTGAATCTCATCTCCGCGTCTGGCTCTCTTTTTCTAGATGCGGATTTCATGAATGGGGACGCAGTCCATTTTAGTGGAGACGCAAGTCTCTTTAATGTAAGGATTGGCAATGGCAAACTTGTAATAATCTTTTCCCCCTTATATACACACCCCTATCTTCTTCTATCTCTTTCATTTTCCTTTCCTTCTCTTTCCAGCCAACAGCCAATGAAAATGGCAACAGCCTAAAAATAGCCTTGCCCCCTCCTTGGCCGGCCACCTTCACCACCATCACCACCAACCTCTCCACCATCCTTTTCTCCATCTTCCCTCCATCTCCTTCTACATTCTAACAACCATCGTACCACCATCTTCTTTATCTTCTTCTTCTTTTCATCAAGGAAACCCATCTTCTCCACCAACTTCACCACCATTTCCACCACCACCTACACCACTTTAGCCACCATCAACCACGCCATCTTCATCTCCCCGGAATTCTCTTTCTAACGAGCTATAACTTCATTCTCCGAAGCCTCGTTTTCAAAACTCCAAATCTCCATTTTTAACTAGAATTGCACCCTCCTCTTCCTTGGGCTTGGAGCTTGGGCCACCTTCTCCGGCCAACTCCGGCCAACTCCGGCGACCACCGGCCATCTTCCCCCTTCCCTTCTTCTTTCTTTTCTTTCCTGCTTTCTTTCCTTCCCTTCTTTCTTTTCTCCTTCTCTTTTCCTTCCCTGCGTCACATACTCCCTCATTCCTGTGTCTCTCTCTCTGCATCTTTCTCATTTCTCTGTCTCTCTCTTTCTCTCCTGTTTTAGTACTAGACGCGGAGCTTACTCCCGCGTCCAAGCACCTCTTTAACGCGATCTTCGCGTTCATGTATTAACGCGACGCGGAGCACGAGCTCGCGTCTGCGTTCTTCCTATATTATAAAACGCGGGTCTCAGACCCCGCGTTTGTGGCATCAACGCGGCACAACCCCCCGCATCTGCGACCCTTGCGTCTTCATTCTCCCTTTTTTCTGATTCATCCTTTCTCCTCCGCTTTTCTTATATATAATATTGGTTATTGAACGCGTTGGTTACCTAAACTCCGGAGCTTGGGATTTCCCAGTGTTTTCTGAAGTTTTAGGCGAGTGTTCTCGTTTTCCTTCAGATTTTCCTGCTTCGTCATGTTGACTAATATTATATTATTTTCCTAGCACACTTGCATATATCATGCTATCACTTGTCGCCTGCCTAATATCACCTCTCAGGCATATGTCTCATGGCACCTGTTATGCTACTACTTGATACTCACCTCGTTATGACATATTGATACTTGGCTTAAGATTATCATATTTATGGGAATCCTGTATTATAGACGGTGACTTGAAATTATAATACTCATGTACTCTTGAACTCCTAATCTTGTCATGCACTTGCTTTCCCGTAAATTGAAAATTACATAATAAATCATAAAAAGAAACCACATGAATCGGGTCGAGGGAAACTTGCGGCTATCAATACATGTTCGTGTTTACAGTGGTTTTAGGTATGTTGTGCAACTACATTTCCGGTTTGACCTGAGGGCCTCCAGGCGACCGAGCGCTCCCTCCTTCCTGGTACCATCTTGATAAGGGCATCCTATAAGACCCTACTGTACGCCTTGCGGCAGGTTCCGTCCTCCAACAACGGAACAATCCTGGGCCGTGGTCCCGGGTATGCACGGGACCCACTGTAAACATTGTTCATTGCTACCCCCGTTGGTTTCCAATAACAGCCTCGATTTACTCATATGTGGATGTATGTGTGCTGGGACACTATTACACATACCTAGACATATGGGTAGAACGATTAATAAGTATAAATGTTGAAAATGGCAGCAATAGATTTATTCAGGCCTTATCACTTTCATCTTATGCCTCCATTTTATGCTTACTGTACATGTACTCTCGACACAGTTCTTGATGCTTAATACTGTTTTGATCATATCAACACATATATACCTATCTCTACACGACACTTGGCATTCACCTATCTATTTGTTAGGGAGTTTCTGACTCCCCTGGACTTACATGTTCATGTTGTGAAGCTTGGATTGAAGCGGAGCCCTCCACCGAAGATCAAGCTTATCTCTCGGAGTAGGCTGACTTGTCCTAGCTTCTTCTGTTCCTGAATCTTCCTGCAAGCTCGGGGATCTTCTTCTCAGCCCGTGAGCACCTTTTTGCTGTACAAATTGTAATTCTTACTTTTGTACCTGGCTGTGATATAATGTACACGTACCAATATATCACGCTCTGTGATAACATTGTAATCCTTATATTGGTATGTATATTGCCACGTGCTTCCGTACTCTTTTACTTGCCTGTGCTGATTCTTAGCGTATATACGTGAGGGTATTTTCGACCTGCGTATATACGTCGCAGTAGCATCTCCGTACCCGCCGGATCGGGGCGTTACAGGTTGGTATCAGAGCCCAGGCTCTAACACCTACAGTACAACCAAACTGCAAATTAATGGGATCTTAATTTGCAGTTGGAATACATGAGTTTCGGTTATACATTTTAACTACAATATACAAAGTTATCCATTCCTTCTTGATATTCCTTCCCTTGATTCCTAAAGTCCATCTATCTTTTGCTTTCACTCCTCTTTCTAGACATCTTTTACCAACATAGATATGGATAGAAGGGCAGGATGTAACAACTCCGGGCAACCACAGGACGGGCCCGCAGGGGGAAATGCAGATATTCTAAGGGTTATCCAAAACATGGTGGAGAATCAACAAAGGCAGACAGAGCTCCTTCGGTAAGGCTTGATAACAGCTCCTCAGGAACGGAGGCCGGGCAACGTGTCAGACTTCAGGTGGTTGCAGCTGGCAATATTTACAGGGGGAGAGAGACCGCTAGATGCCGAGTAATGGCTAATGACACCACAGACCTCTTGAAGGCAGCACAGGTTCCAGAGGAAGATCAGGTGGAGGTCACCAAGATCCAACTAAAGGATGTGGCTAGACCTGGAGGCTAGCTGAAGAAGCAAGACTGGATAAACCCATCACTTGGGACCAGTTCTCTAAAAGCTTTTATGATAGATTCATCCCTACCACCACTCAGAAGGAGATGGAAGAGCAATTCATCCGACTTCAACAATGGAATCAATCTGTTGATGAATATGCTGCTGAGTTCTTAAGGCTGAGTCGTTTTGCTCCGTATATGATAGCCGACGAAGAGAAACGGGCAAGCAGGTTTCAGAAGGGCTTACAAATGGATATTCAAGTCCTTTTGACTCCCTAGTAGCTGAAAACATATTCCCAGGTCCTCACTGTAGCTCGAGAGGTGGAGCGAGGACTGGAGAAAAAGAATCTTGATCAGAGGAGGAAACAGGCCATGAAGAGGCTATTCCAGCAATTTGGCGGAGGAGGTCAAGTCAGAGCCGCAAAAGTCCCGATGATTAGATGATCATTTCGACCAGCCCCTCCTCAGACAACTCAATAATTCCTGTTTGTAATTATTGCCAGAGACCAGGTCACTTGCAAAAGGATTGTCGCAGGGCTAATGGGTTATGCCTGGCATGTGGTTCCGGTGACCACACAATAGAAGGTTGTCCCCACAAGAAAATAAGGGTAATAAATCAAGCCTTACCAGCACTTCCTGCACCTATTGGATAGAGGAACTCAGGGCCGATGGTTGGAAGGGCCCCTCTCCCTCCACAACAACAGGTTTTTCGCCCAGCTCCGAGGGGAGGAAAAAAATAGCAGGTCGTGGAAGAGGACGGGCCTACAACTTGACAGCGGAAGAGGCCTAAACTTCTGGAGAGGTGATGACAGGTAAGATCATGGTGCACTCTAAACCTATTTTAGCCCTCTTTAATTCTGGCGCTTCTCATTGTTACATATCAGATAGTTTCACTGCTTTGCACTCTATACCTGTTGAATATTTAGACCACAAGTGGGAGATTAGTACCGGTAATGGGTAGTCATCTCCAATAGAATTTGTATAGATTGTCCGGTGGAACTGTGTAACAGGACAGTAGCAGTGGATATGCTCGTACTGGATACTAAAGGGTATGACGTAATCTTAGGCATGACTTGGCTCAGCAAATACCATGCAGTTATTGATTGTCGAAATAAGAAAGTTAGTTTCAGAATACCTCTTCAGCCTGAGTTCCAATTTGAAGGAGAGCATAAGCCTGCCAAGGGTAAAACACAGATGACTGCTGCTGAGATCCAGAAAAAGAAGTACTAGTTTGGAATGAGTTTCCAGAAGTATTTAAAGAGATCTCAGGACTTCCACCTAACAGAGTAATTGAGTTCTCCATTGATATCATTCCGGGCACAATCCCAATATCTAAAGCTCCATACAGAATGGCGCCCACTGAATTAGAAATTCTAAAGAGACGGTTACAGGAATATTCTGACAAGAGATTGATTAGACCGAGTACTTCACCATGGGGAGCTCCGGTACTATTGGCCAACAAGAAAGATGGTGGTAAGCGATTGTGTATAGACTACAGAGAATTAAACAAAGTTACTATCAAGAATAAGTATCCCTTACCAAGAATTGATGATCTTTTTGATCAACTTCATGGGGCCTGAGTGTTTTCGAAATTGGATTTACAATCAGGTTATCACCAACTAAAAGTGAAGAAAGAAGATATTCCGAAGACAGCATTCTGAACTCGCTATGGTCATTACGAATTTCTAGTCATGCCCTTCGGAGTGACCAATGCCACAGCTGTCTTTATGGATTTGATGAACCGAGTTTTCTCGCCATATTTAGACCAGTTTGTCATGGTGTTCATCGATGATATCTTAATATATTCTAAGAACGACAGAGAGCATGCAGAACACTTGAAGATAGTGCTACAAATTCTCCGGCAGGAACAACTTTATGCTAAGCAAAGCAAGTGTGAGTTCTGGTTAGACCATGTAGCTTTCTTGGGTCATGTAGTTTCAGAAGAAGGAATTTCTGTCGACCCTAACAAGATCCAGGCAGTAAAAGATTGGCCAATCCCAAGGACAGTAACATAAATTAAAAGCTTTATTGGATTAGCCGAATATTATAGGAGATTTGTCCAAGACTTTTCCAAAATCGCAGCCCCATTAACAAAGCTCACCAGAAAAAGGGAAAGGTATCAATGGTCAGAGGAATGTACTACAGCATTTGAACAATGAAAGGAAAGACAAATTTCAGCTCTAATCTTTAAGACTCTCTCGGGAATAGGAGGGATGGTTATATATAGTGATGCATCCGGAAAAGGCCTAGGATGTGTATTAATGCAACATGGTCATGTCATAGTTTATGCATTTAGGCAATTTAAACCACATGAGAGAAATTACCCAATCCATGACTTAGAACTGGCGGCGGTAATATTTACGTTGAAGATCTGGAGACACTACCTTCTGGGGGACAAAGTATTGATCTATACTGATCATAAGAGTCTTAAGTATATCTTCACACAGAAAGAATTAAACATGAGGCAAAGGCGGTGGCTTGAATTGATGGCCGACTATGACATAGACTTACAGTACCATCCTGGTAAGGACAATACAGTCCCAGATGCATTAAGCAGGAGACCAGAGAACACAATATTATTACAACTTACTCAACAGAAGGAATTGCTTTGAGAAATCGTAAAGTTGGACTTAATGCTAATACAAGGAACTGAAGAGTCAGGTCAATTAATGACCTTCTAGATTCAACCAACCCTGATAAGTGAATTAAGGAAGCCCAAAAGGAAGACGCCAGATTATAGAAATTTAGGGCTCAAGTAGAAGCTGGATTAAGGACAGATATCTGTATTCATTCGGATGGTGCACTTTATTTTGGTAACAGAATCTGTGTACCACAAGGGGAAGTTCAGCAGAGGCTCACAGTTCGGCTTATTTCATACACCCAGGAGGAAATAAAATGTATCAAGACTTGAAGCAGAAGTTTTGGTGGAATGCCATGAAGAGAGAGATAGCCCAGTATGTGGCAAAATGCTTGGTTTGTCAACAAATAAAGGTAGAACATCAGAGAACAGCTGGACTTCTACAACCATTACCGATACCCGAATGGAAGTGGGAACATATCACCATGGATTTTGTTACAGCTCTACCCCGCAGTCCTAAGGGTAACAATGCAGTATGGGTAATCATTGATCGCCTTACAAAAGCAGCTCACTTCCTACCCTTCAGAGTAGGTCAGTCACAGAAGTTCTTGCGGATAAATATATGAAAAAATTGTTCGTCTGCATGGAGTTCAAGTTAGCATCGTGTCTGATAGAGACACGAGATTCCGATCACATTTCCGGGAAAGTCTCCAAGAAAATTTAGGAACTCGTCTGAAATTCAGTACCTCATATCATCCTCAGACAGATGGACAATCTGAACGAACTATCCAAATCCTTGAAGACATGTGACGAGCCTGCATGGTAGAATTTAAAGGGTCGTGGGAAGACTATATTCATTTGGTAGAATTCTCTTATAATAACAGCTATCAGGCCAGTATCAAGATGGCTCCATTTGAAGCAGTATATGGCAGAAAATGCAGGTCGCCAATATGTTGGGATGAAGTCAGCGAAAGAAGACTTATGGGACCAGATATTCTGGTTCAAACAACAGATAAAGTCAGAATTATCAGAGATCATCTCCGGGCAGCACAGAGCCGACAGAAGAGTTGAGCAGTCACTAGTAGAAGACCATTGAAATTCAGAACATGTGATCATGTATTTTTAAGGATATCACCAATCAAAGGGATAATCCGATTCGGTACTCGCGGAAAACTTAGTCCGAGGTACATCGGCCCATTTGAAATTTTGGATCGTGTGGGAGATGTGGCTTACCGATTGACATTGCCACCATCTTTAGAAGGAGTACATAATGTATTCCATATATCACAGTTGAGGAAGTGTGTCAAGGATGAGAGTCACGTTCTAAATCACTCAGAGTTAGAACTACAACTAGATTTATCCTACACAAGGAGCAGCCGATGGCCATTCTGGACAGAAGTATCAAAACATTGAAGAATCGAGAAATACCATCGGTACTGGTTTCTTGGAATAGGCATGCCCTAGGAGAAGCTACGTGGGAACGAGAGGATATTATTCGTGAACGTTACCCCCAACTCTTTACATCTTAGTTGGTAAAATTCCTTACCCCTATTCTTTTCTACCTTCACATCCCCATTATCAAAATTTCGAGGATGAAATTTTTAATAAGGTGGATGGATTGTAACACCCCATCCTCAGAATACGTACACAGCTATGTGTCCTGATTTTTGGAGCGTATTTTCTTATTTTCTGTTATTTAAATTCTTACTCATATAGCAGTACGACATGATTTGACCTTTTTGGTATTCAGATTTGACTGATTCAGTTTCAAATATTATTTTTTAATATTCTAGATTTTCATGATTTTCTAAAATTTTCTGAATTAAATTGTAAATCTTCACAACCGGTGTCGACTAGTGTCGCTGACCGACTCTCAGATTTTAATTTATAAATGGAGTTGAAAATCTAGAAATAACTTTTACATTATTTCTTAAAATCATGTTTTCTATCTAAATGAATTTTTCGAGAATTTTTAGAATTTATCAAAAATCCGGCCTACCGGGTGTAGACACAGTCCACAGTAGATTCCAGGATTTTTATTTTAAAAATGGGTTTGAATTTCTGAAAACCATTTCACAAAAAATCTTAAAATAATATTTATTTTTTTTAGAATTTTTGAGAAGCTTTCCGAGTTACTTCATTTTTAGGGCTTTTTTAGAGTTTTCGGTGTTTTCCCCAGATACCGAAATTTATCCAGATATTATATTTATATTCCTCTCATTTTCTCTCTCCTTCCTCAGACACGAGTCTCACCAAACCTGGGTTCAACATTTAATGTGGAGACTCTCTCCATTCCGCATTTAATGATATGTCCTTCAAGGAAATCAACTCAGATCAAGACACCCATGCTTTTTTGTCTTTTCTATCAACGCAAAACTCGCGTTTTTATCCTGGACGTGAATCCTATCTCTGCGTCTGGCTCTCTTTTTTCAGACGCAGATTTCATGAATGGAGACGCAGCCCATTTTAGTGGAGACACAAGTCTCTTTAATGTAAGGATTGGCAATGGCAAACTTGTAATAATCTTTTCCCCCTTATATATACACCCCTATCTTCTTCTCTCTCTCTTTCATTTTCCTTTCCTTCTCTTTCCAGCCAATAGCCAACGAAAATGGCAACAGCCCAAAAATAGCCTTGCCCCCTCTTGGCCGGCCACCTTCACCACCATCACCACCAACCTCTCCACCATCCTTTTCTCTATCTTCCCTCCATCTCCTTCTACATTCTAACAACCATCATACCACCATCTTCTTTATCTTCTTCTTCTTTTTATCAAGGAAACCCATCTTCTCCACCAACTTCACCACCATTTCCACCACAACCTACACCACTTTAGCCACCATCAACCATGCCATCTTCATCTCCCAGGAATTCTCTTTCTAACGAGCTATAACTTCGTTCTCCGAAGCCTCGTTTTCAAAACTCCAAATCTCCATTTTTAACTAGAATTGCACCCTCCTCTTCCCTTGGGCTTGGAGCTTGGGCCACCTTCTCCGGCCAACTCCGGCCAACTCCGGTGACCACCGGCCAAGCCACGGTCGGCCATCTTCCCCCTTCCCTTCTTCTTTATTTTCTTTCCTTCTTTCTTTCCTTCCTTTCTTTTTTTTCTCCTTCTCTTTTCCTTCCCCGCGTCACATACTCCCTCATTCCTGCATCTCTCTCTCTGCGTCTCTCTCATTTCTCTGTCTCTCTCTTTCTCTCCTGTTTTAGTACTAGACGCGGAGCTTACTCCCGCGTCCAAGCACCTCTTTAACGCGATCTTCGCGTTCATGTATTAATGCGACGCGGAGCACGAGCTCGCATTTGCGTTCTTCCTGCATTATAAAATGCAGGTCTCAGACCCCGCATTTGTGGCATCAACACGGCACAACCCCCCGCGTCTGCATCCCCTGCCTCTTCATTCTCCCTTTTTTCTGATTCATCCTTTCTCCTCCTCTTTTCTTATATATAATATTGGTTATTGAACGTGTTGGTTACCTAGACTCCAAAGTTTGGGATTTCTCGGTATTTTCTGAAGTTTTAGGCGACTGTTCTGGCTTTCCTTCAGATTTTCCTGCTTCGTCATGTTGACTAATATTATATTATTTTCCTGGCACACTTGCATGTATCATGCTATCACTTGTCGCCTGCCTAATATCACCTCCCAGGCATATGTCTCATGGCACCTGTTATGCGACTACTTGATACTCGCCTCGTTATGACATATTGATACTTGGCTTAAGATTATCATATTTATGAGAATCCTGTATTATATATGGTGACTTAAAATTATAATACTCATGTACTCTTGAACTTCTGATCTTGTCATACACTTGCTTTCCCGTAAATTGATAATTACATAATAAATCATAAAAAGAAACCACTTGAATCGGGTCAGGGGAAACTTGCGGCTATCAATACATGTTCGTGTTTACAGTTGTTTTAGGTATGTTGTGCAACTATATTTCCGGTTTGACCTGAGGGCCTCCAGGCGACCAAGGGGAGCGCTAGATCCCTCCTTCCTGGTACCATCTTGATAAGGGTATCCTATAAGACCCTACTGTACGCCTTGCGGCAGGTTTCGTCCTCCAGCAACGGAACAATCCTGGGCCGTGATCCCGGGTATGCACGGGACCCACTGTAAACATTGTTCATTGCTACCTCCGTTGGTTTCCAATAACAGCCTCGATTTACTCATATGTGGATGCATGTGTGCTGGGACGCTATTACACATACCTAGACATATGGGTAGAACGATTAATAAGTATAAATGTTGAAAATGGCAGCAATAGATTTATTCAAGCCTTATCACTTTCATTTTATGCCTATATTTCATGCTTACCGTACATGTACTCTCGACACAGTTCTTGATGCTTAATACTGTTTTGATCATATCAACACACATATACCTATCTCTACACGACACTTGGCATTCAGCTGTCTATTTGTTGTTAGGGAGTTTCTGACTCCCCTGGACTTGCATGTTCAGGTTGTGAAGCTTGGATTGAAGCGGAGCCCTCCACCGAAGATCAAGTTTATCTCTCGGAGCAGGCTGACTTGTCCTACCTCCTTCTGTTCCTGAATCTTCCTGCAAGCTCAGGGATCTTCTTCTCAGCTCGTGAGCACTTTTTTACTGTACAAATTGTAATTCTTACTTTTGTACCTAGCTGTGATATAATGTACACGTACCAATATCACGCTCTGTGATAACTTTGCAATCCTTATGTTGGAATGTATATTGCTACGTGCTTCCGTACTCTTTTACTTGCCTGTGCTGATGCTTAGCATATATACGTGAGGGTATTTTTGACCTGCGTATATACGTCGCAGTAGCGTCTCCGTACCCGCCAGATCGGGGCGTTACACTTGATAATAACAAGCATAGAGAGGCAAAATGCACAAGCCTTAGAAGCACTAAAGCATACACTAAGTAAAAATTACTTATCTATGATTTCTCATTGTGATTCCGCTTTTGCAGTGTGGAACACATTGACCTATTCCGAGCTACAAACTACGAAATATGTGGAGAAAGAGTCTAGTGGAGATGAGTCCGAACAAGCTTGCTACATAGTTCAAGGGAATGACTCCCTTGAGGTAATTTCGGATACTCAACTAGATGATAATGTTAGTTCTTCTTGTGATGATTACATAAATGCATATGCTTTAAATGAAGAACTATCTATAATGTATGAAAAAACTTGTTAGAAAAGTATAAACTTTTGAAAAAAAAAGTTTTAAAATAAAAGAAGAAAATATGAATTTGAAAAACACCTAGAAGGGGGGTGAATAGGTGTTAATGCTAATCTAATGATCTTTTTAAACAAGTATGTATGTATGATGCAACTGGTCACTCAAAACAAGAAATTGAAGCCGAATTTCCCGTGAAGGGCTTTAGAACTTCTCCTCTTTGACCCTCTAGATTATGAGTTGAGGCGCGTAATTGCTTTCTTGTTGAGATGAGTAGAGACCGAAAAATGCAAGTAAATGATATGAGTGCAATAATAAAGTGCAAGCAAGAGGTATCACAAGATAGAAATATAAAGCAATGAAAAAGCAATAAGGAAACCAATCGCAAACATAAGGAATTTGTTTTGAGGTTCGAGCCACTGCTCTACATCTCTGCCTCTGCCACCGTGAAGGATTTCCACTAAATCTGCAAAAGAAATTTCCACACCGGAACCTTTACACCCAAGGGGATTACAATTGGTCTACACAAGATCGGAGTACCCAACTCCCACCAATCCAACCTCTACACAAGAGGGATCTCAACACAAGAAAATACAAGTAACTAGGTGATCAAAAGACCACAAATTTTTCTCTTACAACTTGTTATAGAGTGGGGATGATTTTTGGCTCAAGAAGTGAAGTGAGAAATTCAGTTGTAAAAAAATAAAAAGAGCTTGAAAATAACTGAAAAACTTTAACCAAGAAAGCACTTTTAGAAAGTGAGAGCTTGAAAACTTTTCTTTTCTTTAGAAACTTGAAAACAATAGGGATTTTTCTTGAATTCAACAAGGGACCAATGACATCTATTTATAGGGATTTCATAAGGGCATTTCATAATTTAAACTAGGTTAATAGGTCAGGTAATAGGCACAAGAAAATCAGAAATAGCTGAAAGAACCATCACAATCAAAACCAGAAAACAGATTTCAAGAAACTAGCCGTTGGGGCTGCTGGCGGCTGTCGGTCGACCGGCAGTCTATCTGGCAAAAGAGCCGTTGGACTCTGTCGACCGCAGGGTAAACAAAAAGAATTGTTTGTTCTGTCGGTCGACTGGACCGGTCGACCGACAAAACCTGAAAGCAAGGGTCTGTCAGTCGGTCGACCGGTCTGGTCGACCGGCAGACGTGCACAAACGTGCACGCCAAAGCCACATGGCCCGGTCGACCAGTCCGGTCGACCGATCTGGCCTGAAATAGATCCGGTCGACCACCCAGTCAACCGTTAGGCCTGAAACAGTATTATTTTGGAAATATTTTTGAACTTTGAAGAATTTTTTAAAAATATCTTTTAAATGTTTTGATGTTTAAGTAGCATTCTATAGGGGATGAGAAACATGATTAAAACTAGATGTAAAAATATGAAATATTTTGAGACATGTATATCAATCAAGACATGCACCTAATCCAACTAACCAAAACAAAAACCGTATTTTGAAAAGTGAAAGTGTGTGTGTGTTTTCTTGAGCCAACTTATCATAACCTTACTCTTTAACAAACTAAATCTTACAAAGGTTCTAGGTGACTACAAGATATTTGAAATTTAGGCTTCACCATATGCAATGTTGAATAGCTTGAATCCTTGATCTCGAATTGAGTCAATCTTGAGTCAAAATACCTTCCTTTAGGGAAGAAGACATCTTGAATCCTTAGAACCCTGAAACACACTTAAAATACTAAAATATGATTAGTACAAATAACTATATATGTTTTGTAATCATCAAAACTCAAAAACCGGGTGATTGTAACCTTGGGCCAACAATCTCCCCCTTTTTGATGATGACAAAACGTATGAGTTATTTTTAAAAAAAGGGGAAAAATGGGAAAGGAGCTTGGAGGCTCCCCCTCAAATCATGCTATGGCTATATACATGAATGGAAAGTAGAAACAAGAACTTGGCATAAGAGAGACATAAGAATTCAAAACATATAGTTCAACAAATAATAACTCAAAACTTAAAACTCAAAACTCAAAATACATAACTCAAAACTCAAAACTCAAAATATATAACTCAAAACTCAAAATAATAAACTAACTTTTTCTCCCCCTTTTTGTCATACATAAAAAAGGGTAAACATTGTTAAATTTTTTTTTCATGATTCCATAACACAAACATTCAATTCACCACAAATAAAAGAAAATCTAGTATAGTCTAGTAGTTTTGTAAATATATCGGCAAGTTGAAAATCGGTAGAAACATAATCAATGTCAATATCAACCTTCTCATAATGATCTCTAAGAAAGTGATACCGAATGTCAATGTGTGATTGGTAGTGAAAAGTGCATTTTTATCATTACATTTACCATCACATTTTCATATTTATTCATATAATTCTGCACATTTACTAATATTTTATTATTTATTATGTGCAGGCCTTGAGAAATAAAAATAAAGGAATAAAGCCTCAAAAGAAGCCTAAAAGCCCATATTTAAGCCCAATGCAAAAGTTGCAATTATTAAATATTAAAGTTGCAATTACTGAGGGCAATAGTTGCAAATACCAAAAGAAAAGGGAAGGATAGACTTCTATTCAACCCTAAATACTTGCAGGATGAAGATAAAAGGAGAAGAGTGCAAAGATAAAAATTCAAAAAAATTCAGATTCAGACTGTACACGTTTTAGTATTCAAATCATAACTTTTGCTACAGATATTCAAATCTGATGATTTAAGATGCTCCAAAAAGAAGACTTGAAGAACTACAACTCTTATGTTGGTCAAACGTTTCAATTCAGTCAGCAGATAAGCCAATTTTGGCGGTCAACATGATAATAAGTTGCAGGACAGATTTGAACTTCTATGGATAAGTGCCACAAGTCTGGAGATAAGATTTTTTGGGAGAGTCGTACCGGGACTCTACATCTTCCAGCTCCTATAAATACCCCTGCAGAGCAACAAAAAAAAGTACAGAAAATACAGAGCTAAAAGCTAGGATTTTTAGGCTTTCTTCTAGTTGTAGTTTAGGTTTTTATTTTTCTTTTTGTAATTTTAACTGAGAGGAGAGGATATTTTCATGGAGGAAGGAGACCAGCTTGTATTGAGGTGACATCGGTGTAAGTAGTCCTTTCTTTCATTATTAATAAAATCAATTCGAAGTTTGTTTCTTTTTATTTATTATTCTTCTATTTTTGATTTATTTTCTCTGATGTCTTGCAAACCGTGAGAACTGGTCGCTTCGAGACTGCCTAGCCGAAGAAGTGCCCTTGATGGCCTATGGAGATGAACAAGCCTTCTCTTTAGTTTGTCTTTCTTTTCGTAGTATAGATCGCGAGGGTGGAAGATCTTATACGCCATACTTGAATGCCTTCCAAGACAAGGTAAGTCGTTGCAACAGAGCAAAGGTAAGCAGGGCAGAAGAGGTAAGTATGTGTTTAATTTTCTTTCTTTTATTTCTTTAGTATAGATCACCACATCTTCCACATCTTTCCAATTTCTCTCCCGACTCATTGTAAATACCGCTTCTACTTCTCCATCTTCTTAACCTATCGCTTTCTTCCTAACCTAACTCTTTTCTTATTTTCCTTTTAATAACTAAAAGAAATTTTTTTTAGAGAACTTACTTAAACGCTTCCATCGCTAGTCCCTCCTTGAGGATCACGACCCGCATAGCCACTGCTACCGCGGATTCGAATTGAGCACTTGCACATTTTGTTCTAAATCTAAAATACTTTATATTATGTGCTTAGTCTTACTATGTTGATTTGCATTTTTAGTCATATGAATAGTACTAGTATTATCACAAAATATTTTAATATGATCATATTGCAAATCATAGTCAAGGAGAGTATGTTTCATCCAAAGGACTTGTGCGCAACAAGCCCCCGCCGCAACATACTCCGCCTCGGCGGTTGAGAGGGCTACTGAATTTTATTTCTTTGAAGATCATGAAACAAGACAATTACCGAGTAATTGACATGCTCTATTTGTACTCTTCCTACCCACTCTACAACCCGCATAGTCGGCATCCGAAAAACTCGTCATTGAAAATTGTCCGGTCTTCGGATACCACAAACCCATTTCAATTGTGCCCTTAAGGTATCTAATAATGCGTTTTACCGCAATCAAATGGGACTCTTTAGGACACGATTGAAATCGAGCACAAAGACATACACAAAACATAATGTCCGGCCTACTAGCCGTTAAATACAACAAGCTACCAATCATGCTACGGTAGAGTTTAATGTCTACATTTGTACCTTATTCATCCTTGTCAAGCTTTGTAGTGGTAGCCATGGGAGTTTTGCTTGTCTTAGCCCCTTCAAACCCAAATTTCTTGATAAGTTCTTTCGTATACTTGGCTTGATTGATGAAAATCCCATCCTTTCTTTGCTTGATTTGGAGACCAAGGAAGTAGTTAAGCTCGCCCATCATAGAAATCTCAAATTCCTCCTTCATGCATGATTCAAAAGCTTTACAAAGATTTTCATTAGTAGAACCAAATATGATATCTTCAACATATATTTGAACTATAAGTATATCATTTTCAACATGTTTTGTAAACAAAGGTATCTATTTTTCCTTTATTAAAACCATTAGAAATAAGAAATGAAGAAAGTCTTTCATACCAAGCCATAGGGGCTTGTTTTAAACTATAAAGAGCTTTGTCTAGTTTGAAAACAAAATTCGGATGTGTAGGATCAACAAACCCGGGGGTTATTCAACATACACCTCCTCTTCAATAAATCCATTTAAGAAAGCACTTTTTACATCCATTTGAAAAAGTTTAAAATCTTTATATGAAGAAAATGCAAGTGTCATCCGTATGGCTTCAAGCCGTGCTACGGGTGCAAAAGTTTCCTCAAAATCGATACCTTCGACTTGAGTGTAACCTTGGGCCACTAACCTAGTTTTATTCCTAACAACATTTTTTGACTCATCCAACTTGTTCTTAAAAATCCACTTAGTACCAATTGTTGGTCTATCGTGGGGCCTAGGAACAAGGTGCCAAACTTGGTTGTGCTCGAATTAATTAAGCTCCTCTTGCATGGCATGCAACCAATATGAGTCGCCCTCGGCTTCAAGGATGTTCTTTGGTTCAAAATGAGAAATAAATGCATAGTGCCCACAAAGATCATGAACTTTAGAACGAGTAGTTACCCCTTTTGATACTTCACCTATAATAAGATTTTTGGGATGATGTGGATTGAATCTCCAATCTTTTGGAAGTGGTTGAGTTGTCTCCACTTCAACTTCTTGAACTTCATTTTCTTCTTCACCCTTTGGCATGTCTTCAAGAGTAGGTGAGTCCTTCAAAGTAATTTTCTCCATGTCTTCATTTAGGGAATCTATTTCTACAACATTCTCAACAGACACATTAGATTCCTCAAACTTTACATGTATAGATTCTTCAATAGTCAAGGATGACTTATTGAAAACTCTATAAGCTTTACTAGTGTTAGAGTAACCAACAAAAATTGCTTCATATGATTTTACATCAAATTTACCTAAATTATCTTTAGTATTCAAAACAAAACATTTACAACCAAAAATTTTAAAGTATGAAACATTTGGTTTTCTTGAATAATAAATCTCAAAAGATGTTTTAGAAGTGTTTTTGCATAAGAAAACCCTATTTGATATGTAGCAAGATGTGTTAATGGCCTCGGCCCATAGATAATGAGAGAGACCGTACTCATTTATCATTGTCCTAGCCATCTCTTGTAATGTACGATTTTTCCTCTCAACGACTCCATTTTGTTGTGGAGTTCTAAGACAAGATAGTTCATGCTTAATTCCATGTTCTTCGCAAAAAGTGGTAAAGGGTTGGTTATTGAATTCACCACCTCTATCACTTCTTATTCTTAAAATAGAAGAATCTTTTTCCTTTTCAACTCTTTTCTTAAAAGCTTGAAAATATGAAAAGGCTTGATTTTTGTGTTCTAAAAAGAAAACCCAAGTAAAACGAGAGAAATCATCAACTAAAATGAAAGCAAAACGATTCCCACTTAGACTTTTGGTTTGTGTAGGACCAAACAAATCCATATAGATTAACTCCAAAGGTCGTGATGTCATGATATCCTTGATTGATTTGAAAGAGGACTTGGATTGTTTCCCAAGTTGGCACGCATCGCAAATGCGGTCCTTTTCAAATTTCAAGTAAGGAATACCTTTCACCATTTCCTCGTTGTTTAATCTAGATAGATGGTCAAAAGAAATGTGGCCTAATCTCCTATGCCACAACCAAGAGTCATCATCGAGGGCATTCAAAAAAGTAGCATTGCATAGTATTTTAGACATATCAATCATGTATACATTATTTTCATGAAATCTGAAAAAAAATACATGTATTGGATTGTCTATCAATAACACTACATGCTAGGTCATCAAAAATATCATTAAAACCTTTGTCACAAAGTTGACTAACACTCAAGAGATTATGCTTGAGGCCATCAACTAAAATAACATTTTCTATTAAAGGAGATGTACCAAGTTTAACATTACCAATACCAATGTTTTTTCCTTTGGCGTCATCTCCGAAGGTGACGGTGCCACCTTCATGGTATCTTGATAGGGTTGCGAAGTTGTTGATATCTCAAGTCATGTGCCTTGAGCAACCACTATCAAGATACCACCACTCCTTACATCGTTGGGCTTTAGAATGTACCTACATCATTTAACAAATTTATTGACTTTGGTACCCAAACTTTCTTGGGTCCTTGAATGTTAGTATTCTAAACCCAAACATGATTATGCGATGCATTAATCCTATCATAGCAAAATTTAACCAAATGACCTTTACGGCCACAATATGTGCATGCATAAACTTTACTATACATGAATGCATAATGAGTGTGTGGAGTGTGGGCATGTTTAGGGTGCTTAGCATGATGTAAAGGCTGTGATTTATGAACATAAGTATGAGTAGCATGTGAATGTTTCTTTGGGACATGTTTCTTAGGAAACATAGCCTCTAGTCTAGTTTTATCAAATTCACATTTCTTCAAAACTACTCCTAATGAATCAATTTTCTTCTTTAGCAAGGAAATCTCGTTTTCATCAATTTGTGAAAATTTACCTTTGTAAGAAATTTTATAGTCATCAAAATCCTTTTGAGTAGAAGAGAGAGTTGAAAACAATTCATCTTTTTCTTTTGTGAGAATGAAAACTTTGTGGTTGAGTGATTCATTTTCCTTTTTCATTTTCAATTATTTCTTTTTGAGAAAATCATAGTTATGAGATAGTTCTTCAAAGCTTCTCCTAGTTCATCTATAAATAGTCACAATCAATGGATGTATCGGGAGTTACCTTGCTTGTGCTTTCATTTGCCATGAAGCACATGTTGGCGGTGTCGACATCCTCATCGGATTCACTCTCCGAATTTCAAGTAGCCTTAAAGCTTTCTTTTGGTATGGCTTCTTGGAGGTGGAGGGTTTGCCTTTGTTTTCTGGACATTCCGCAACAATGTGACCCGGCTTCTGGCAATTGAAGCAAATGATTTTCTTCTCTTCTTTACCTTACCATCTCCTTCTATTTTGGAACTTTGTCTTGTTGTACATTCTCTGAACGTTCTTTACAAGAAGAGAAAGATCTTCATCATCCTCTTCTTCATCATCCTCGTCGGAGTAGGTGGAAGAGCTCTTGAAGGCAATTGCTTTCTTCTTGGGAGGAGCCATCTCTTCTCTTGCTTTTCTTTCCATCTCATGGGTCTTGAGATTCCCAATGAGACCGATAAGCTCCATTTCTTCCTTATAATTGAGCTCCTTCAAAGTTGTGGCTTTGACTTCCCAAGATGGAGGGAGTGCACGGATGATCTTCCTCACTTTTTGGCCGTTGTCAATGCCATCACCTAAAGAAGAAAGTCCATTAGTGATCTTTGTAAACTTAATAACCATATCATCTATGGTTTCATTCTCTTGCATAAAAAAGTTTTCATATTGGAACGAAGAAGGTCGATTTTGCCCTATTTACTTGTGAAGTTCCCTCATGAGTGACAAGTAGGTGAGTCCAAATCTCATGAGCGGATTTGCAATGAATGACTCTAAAAATATCATCGTCATTAAAAGTTTGAATTAAGGCATAGTGTGCCCTAGCATTAGCGTCAAACTCTTTCGTGGCAATATCGGACCAAGTGTTCTCATCACCAAGGGGTGCACTAAAAGGTTTGGTCACCGCCTTCGCAACCCGGCTCCCTAAGGATTGCAAAAACACGGTCATCTTAACCTTCCATATGGGAAAGTTAAGGCCATCAAACTTGGGTGGGGTCTTAATTCCTTCGGCCATTTTTACTAAGTGTATGAGGATGAAAAATGAATAGAGTGATTAGCAATATAGGATCTCTCTAAGGTTGTTAAGCCAAGAGCCTAGAGACCAAGCTCTGATACCAATTGAAAAACACCTAGAGGGGGGTGAATAGGTGTTAATGCTAATCTAATAATCTTTTAAACAAGTATGTATGTATGATGCAACCGGTCACTCAAAATAAGAAATTGAAGCCGAATTTCCCATGAAGGTTTTTAGAATTTCTCCTCTTTGATTCCTCTAGATTATGAGTTGAGGCGCGTAATTGCTTTCTTATTGAGATGAGTAGAGACCGAAAAATGCAAGTAAATGAAATGGGTGCAATAATGAAGTGCAAGCAAGAGGTATCATAAGATAGAAATGTAAAGCAATGAAAAAGCAATAAGAAAACCAATCGCAAACACAAGGAATTTATTTCGAGGTTCGAGCCATTGCTCTACGTCCCCGCCTCCACCACCGTGAAGGATTTTCACTAAATCCGCAAAGAAAATTTTCACACCGGAACCTTTACACCCAAGGGGATTATAATTGGTCTACACAAGACCGGAGTACCCAACTTGCACCAATCCAACCTCTACACAAGAGGGATCTCAACACAAGAAAATACAAGTAACTAGGTGATCAAAAGACCACAAATTTCTCTCTTACAACTTCTTATAGAGTGGGGATGATTTTTGGCTCAAGAAGTGAAGTGAGAAAATTCAGTTGTAAAGAAGTAAAAGGAGCTTGAAAATAACTGAAAAACTTTAACCAAGAAAGCACTTTAGAAAGTGAGAGCTTGAAAACTTTTCTTTTCTTTAGAAACTTGAAAACAATAGGGATTTTTCTTGAATTCAACAAGGGACCATTGACATCTATTTATAGGGATTAGATAAGGGCATTTCATCATTTAAACTAGGTTAATAGGTCAGGTAATAGGCACAAGAAAATCAGAAATAGCTGAAAGAACCATCACAATCAAAACAAGAAAACAGATTTCAAGAAACTAGCCATTGGGGGCTGCTGGCGGCTGCCGGTCGACCGGCCCGGTTGACCGACAGTCTATCTGGCAAAAGAGCCATTGGACTCGGTCGAACGGTCGACCGCAGGCCAAACAAAAAGAATTGTTTGTTCTGTCGGTCGACTGGCCCGGTCGACCGACAAAACCCGAGAGCAAGGGTCTGTCAGTCGGTCGACCGGTCCGATCGACCGGCAGACGTGCACAAACGTGCACGCCAAAGCCACATAGCCCGGTCGACCGGTCCGGTTGACCGATCTGGCCTGAAATAGATCCGGTCGACCGTTAGGCCTGAAACAGTATTATTTGGAAATATTTTTGAACTTTGAAAAAAAATTTTAAAATATTTTTTAAATGGTTTGATGTTTAAGTAGCATGCTATAGGGGATGAGATACATGATTAAAACTAGATGTAAAAATATGAAATATTTTGAGACATGTATATCAATCAAGACATGCACCTAATCCAACTAACTAAAACAAAAACCGTATTTTGAAAAGTGAAAGTGTGTGTGTGTTTTCTTTAGCCAATCATAACCTTACTCTTAACAAACTAAATCTTACAAAGGTTCTAAGTGACTATAAGATCTTCAAAATTTAGGCTTCACCATATGCAATGTTGAATAGCTTGAATTCTTGATCCCGAATTGAGTCAATCTTGAGTCAAAAATACCTTCCTTTAGGGAAGAAGACATCTTGAATCCTTAGAACCCTGAAACACACTTAAAACACTAAAATATGATTAATACAAATAACTATATATGTTTTGTAATCATCAAAACTCAAAAACCGGGTGATTGTAACCTTGGGCCAACAGAATTTGTCTCCTAAATTTGATATTATTTTGCAAGAGAGGGATGAGATTTCAATTGAAAGGGACTCATTGAAAGGGACTCATATGCATGCACATAAAACACAGCACACACATGCTCATCATGCTCACACACATGATTTTATGTATGCTCATGTGTACACATGTACACATTGTGGACGCAAGGGCCACCTTGCAAAATTTTGTTATAATAGAATTAATGTTTCAAATTTTGTAAATAGATTTGCTTGGGTTAGGAAAGGTACTAACCCCCATGGACCTAATAAGGTATGGGTACCAAAGCCACTCCTATTGTATTTGATGTAAGTGTGGGCTCTCACTTGACGTGAGGGTATTGGTGCCTTGATGGTGGATGCGTTTGAGCTTGATGGACACTACATTGGATGCATCACCTTCAAGGATGTTTGGTGGGCGGACCACCATATTTTGGAGACCTAGAGATTAGCCCTATTGATTTTGGTAACTATCTCTAACTCCTTATCTTTTTTTACATGCTTTTATACTATTGATTTTTAGCATGTACTGGCTTTCATGTTTTGTTTATGATTTTGCACTTCATGTTTCTATTACTTATTTAGATGTAGTTTTCATTAAAACTTATGTTTATACTTTTACAACTAGTAAGCCACATTTGATTATTATGTGTTTGTGCTATGTTGCTCAATTGTACTCATTAGATGTACTGGTATAGCCTAGTTTTGATGATTCTTGTATTTTAACTTGTATTCCCTATTTTGTACATGTTTTCATAATAATGTGTTTATCTTCATGTATATGTTAATTTTGTCTAAACTTTAGATATACATGTATACCCTTGAGTCACTTACTTTTCGTGCAAAATTTTTTTATGGACTCATTTATGTTTGGGATATGTATGTATACTTTAAGTTTAGACAAAACATACATATGCCTTGAAGTTTGTATTATTTTGATGAAAATTAAATTTTTATATTTTTCATGTTTTGAAGGATCTTTAACTAGTTATTTCAAAAATTATCTTAAACTAGTTCATATTCTTCAATTGGTTGTGATTTTCAAATATGCTAAGATATTTTCAAATCCTATTTTGAAAAACCCTACCTTCTAAGGGCGGTTGGATGAGCGACCATGCCTTATATGCTCAAATTGAAAATCTATTTAAACATGTGCATGAATAGGGTGGTAGGTATGAGTTATACACATGAACTTTATGAAAATTTATCTTGGTATACTCATATATGTTTTTCTATATATGTATGCTTCAAATTTCAATAATATCAATTTCAATTGGTATATTCATTTTCATACGTATATATGATTTGATTGTGCTTACAATATCTTTACATCTTAAAGCATAAATTTTTCTTGTTAAGCTTGATTTAGTCCTTAATGTCAATTATTTTTCAATTGGTATCTTATAAAAGCTTATGCATTATTTTTATTACTATTTCATAAAGGAGAGACAATTCGTGTTTTTATCTTTCAATCGGTTTTATTTTCAATTGGTATCTTACTCCCATTCTTTATGATGAAAAATACTTTATTTTGGTATATGCTAACATTTTTAATATTGGTATCAATAATCTTAAATTGGTATTATTCTCAATTTGGTATCCTTATTGCAAAATGAGTGGTGTTTACCCAAAAATTTGATTTTTACTTTCAATTGGTATCAAAATTTACAATATATTTCAATTGGTATCAAAAACGTATAATGTTTCATTTTCAATTGGTATCAAAAATTTACATGATATTTTCAATTGGTATCAAAAACATGCAATGTTCCATTTTCAATTGGTATCCATATTATAAAATGATTTGTATTTTCAATTGGTATAAGAAAAATACATTTGTATTCTTATTTTCAATTGGTATCAAAATTTACTTTGTTCATTTTGTTGACTTCAAGAAAATTCAAAAGTTTGTTTTTAAAATGGTTTCAAATTTGTTGATATGTATTGCCTATATGCAAGGGGAGCTTAACATATTCTCTATGTGTATAAACATCTTTATTGGTTGTTTTTCTTTCGCCCCTTTATTGATGAATTAACAAAACGGGGGAGAAGAATTTGATGAGTTTATATATGCATGTTCTTTCATTTCCTTGTTTATGCAAAAATGGGGAGAAGAATTGCAATGCATATTTATTTTCTTATTTATTGATATATGTTTGTTTTTGATTTATGCATTTCGTTGATTATATTTATTGTTTATTGCTATGCATAAGTTAAGGGGGAGCTTCTATGACTCGTATCTTTAATCCATGCATATATAACTCCATGAGTTTTGTCATGATCAAAAAGGGGAGGTTGTTGGCCCAAAGGCCTATCACTCTAGTTTTGATGAGATTAACTCATGTAGTTATAGTTTACTAATGATCTTGTGCTTAATTAGTTTTAGATATTTGATCAAGATATTAGTAGGTGATTGGCTTCAACAAAGGAGTTTTGGAGTTAACACATGTAGATTCAAGAGCTCACGCGTCAAGATTGCATCCAACACTCGGTTGGAGTCATGCTCGTTGGATCGCGTTTGGATCGAGTAGGCTTAAAGACAAGAGGACTTCGGTTTGTTTATTTTAAATTTGTGTTTAGATCTTGTATAAAGGTAGATAGTGTTGATATGCTCAAGTTCACATACACACAAGCTTAAAGTTTCAATATGTTTGGTTTTCGGTTTAACCGTTTTGGATTTCATGTCAAAAACATAGATATATTAATTACATGTGTATTGGATTCTATCTATATACAATATGCTTCAAAAAGAGTTTAAATATCTTGTTTTTGAATTTAGATAAGTTTAGGAAAAATCGGATTTCCATTTCAAAGTTTGGTTTTTGAAATACCGATTTTGGTTTAAAGCCTAATTTCTATATCACAAAAATGGTTCAAATAATTTGTAATATGTGCTGATTTTTAGTCACACATATTTGTTATTCAAAGATCTTATAAGAACTTATTTTGGTGAAATTTATGTAATTTTATGGGATTTAATTGGAATTAAATTACCTATGTTTTAAGTCCCAAATTTCAGCTAGACTCATGCTGGCGGTCGACCGGACGGTCGACCGGACCAATCGACCGACGTGCATGAGAGACGTGCACATGGCCAGCCTAAACGGCTGGTCGACCGCGCGGTCGGCCGATTGAAAGCACCCAACTCTTGTGTGCTGGCCGGGCAACCGGGCAACCGACCGGAGGCACAACAGTCAGAAATATAACCGTTGCACCGGTCGACCGGGCGGTCGACCGGAAGGGCAGTTTTGCCCTTTCTTGCTGCCAATGGGCAGATTTTCTTGGAGGCTATAAATAGCCCCCTCTTGAAGGCTATCAGTAGCCCCCTCCTGGAGGCTATAAATAGATTTTCTTAGAGGCTATAAATAGCCCCCTCTAGGGTGGTAGGTATGAGTTATACACATGAACTTCATGAAAATTTTTCTTAGTATACTCATATATGTTTTTCTATATATGTATACTTCAAATTTCAATAGTATCAATTTCAATTGGTATATTCATTTTCATACATATACATGATTTGATTGTGCTTACAATATCTTTACATCTTAAAGCACAAATTTTTCTTGCTAAGCTTGATTTAGTCCTTAATGTCAATTATTTTTTAATTGGTATCTTATACAAGCTTATACATTGTTTTTATTAGTATTTCATAAAGGGGGAGAAAATTCGTGTTTTAACTTTCAATCGGTTTTATTTTCAATTGATAACTTACTCCCTTTCTTTATGATGAAAAATACTTTGTTTTGGGTATATGTTAACATTTTCAATATTGGTATCAATAATCTTAAATTGGTATTATTCTCAATTTGGTATCTTTATTGTAAAATGAGTGGTGTTTACCCAAAATTTAGTTTTAACTTTCAATTGGTACAAAAATTTATAATATATTTCAATTGGTATAAAAAAAGTATAATGTTTCATTTTCAATTGGTATCAAAAATTTACAAGATATTTTCATTGGTATCAAAAACATACAATGTTTCATTTTCAATTGGTATCCATATTGTAAAATGATTTGTGTTTATCTAAAAATTTAGTTTGTTTTTCAATTGGTATAAGAAAAATATAATGTGTTCTTATTTTTAATTGGTATCAAAATTTACTTTGGTATCAGAATTTCATTTTGTTGACTTCAAGGAAATTCAAATTTTTTTAAAAAAATGGTTTCAAATTTGTTGATATGTATTTCATATATGCAAGGGGAGTTTAACAACTTCTCTATGTGTATATACATCTTTATTGGTTGTTTTTCTTTCGCCCCTTTATTGATGAATTGGTAAAACGGGAGAGAAGAATTTGATGAGTTTATATATGCATGTTTATTTTATTTCCTTGTTTATGCAAAAAAGGGGAGAAGAATTGCAATGCCCTTATCCCTCTTGTGTGAGGTGATTGTGGTTGTTTGGCTTAGTGTCTTATCCCTCTAAGTGTAGAGGTGATTGTTGTTTGGCTTAGTGCTTATCCCTCTAGTGAGAGGTGATTGTTGTTTGGCTTAATGCCCATCCCTCTAAATGTAGAGGTGATTGTTGTTGTGCTAGCCTCTTGTGTAGAGGTTGTTTTGTTAGAGAGAGGCGTTGTGTACTCCTAAGTTTGTATTTGCCAAATTCTCGGTGGAGGTTCCCTGTGTCGGAGGTCCTGTGTGGTCATATAGTGGAAATCCTTCTGTGTGAAGGTAAGGACATAGAGCAATGGCTCGAATCTCGAAACATATCTTGGTGTTTGTGTTTGATCCACTTTCTCTAACTCTCTCTTGTATATCTTGCATTGATTCATATTGTTCATATCATATATGCTAGATATTGTTTGTGTGTGCCCATACCTGTGTTAAACCAAGAGAGCTTCAAATAGCACCTCAACTCTTATTTAGAGGAATCTAGAGGAGTTATTTCAGAGCCATTCACCGGGAATTCAGCTACACTCTTTGGTTACACATAGTATGTTACATTTAGTTTTTAATTCCGCATTAGTTTGGCTTTAGATTAGCTAATGTGCCTATTCACCCCCCTCTTGGGTATTTTCATTTATGACTAGACTACCCTAGAATGTTGAAGCCAGAAGGCTGAGGGTAGAGCCTGAAGGCCGAGTAAAGAGCCCGGAGGCTAAACGACCACGAAGGGTCGGCCACGCAGTAATAACATCACATGCAGTATAAATGTATATGAATGAAACTACACTAGTACAATCATTCGTCGCACAGTACAACACAATACACATGTCCACAATATACATGCACACACCCATACTGGTATAAACACAACACACGGTTACAATTACATGTCCACCGATACAGATACACGATACATGTAGTATAAATCACCCATCGAAGTGGGGAAACTTAAAAAGGCGAGAACACTCGCTTAATCTCTGAAAAAGTCGTGAAACCTGAAGTCCAAAACACGTGCATAAACCACTAAAATATATTAAAATATATTTATAAATATTTTTAGAGAGAGAATAAGAGATAGCTAGAGTAAAAAATCTAAAGAGAGAAAGAGAGAGCTAAAGAAAAACTTAAAGAGAGAAAAAAAAAGCTAGAGAGAGAATTAGAGGAAGAGAGAAACGTAGAGAGGGAGACAAGAGAGAAAGAGAGAAACAGGGAGAGAGAGAGAGAGAGAGAGAGAGAGAGAGAGAGGTTGGTCGGTCTCTGGTGGCCATTCAGGTGGCTGCCGGCGGCGGCCCTGGCCGCTGGTGGTCCAACAAAGAGAAGAGAGGGAGAGGGGGAGAGAGGGTAGAGGGAGAAAAATAGGGGGAGAGAGAGAAATAAGGGGTTGTTGCCCCTTCTCTTCCCAAGCACAGGCTAGGCCCTGGCCTGGCCTAGTCTGCCCCTCCATGGCCATGGCCAGGGAGTGTCAAAGAGGCTACCTAGCCGTCGTGGCCAGCACCAGCAGGGGTGGCCACTGGTCACCCCAAGGAGGAGGAGAAAGGTTGGGATTTTTATTGTTTGTGGAGATGATGATGGTGGTTTGATGAAATTGGAAGGAGAGAAGGAAAGAGGAGGAGATTGTGGTAGTGGAGTGGGAGGAGATCTAGTTAGTGGGTGGTAAGATTGAGAGAAAGAGGTGGCAGAATTTGAGATAGGGATGAGATTGGAGGTGGTGGTGATGGGGAAGAAGAAAGAGGAGAATGTGGTGGTGTTGATGGGGAAGATGGAGGTGAGGGAAAAAGTTAGGGGAGGAGATGGCTGGAGTAGGACTCGCCGCCAACCATGGGGAGTCGCCAGAGGGGTCGACGCCGGGTCCGGGGCCGCCGTCGTCCAAGTGGAGAAGAAAGGACGGAGAGGAATGGGGGAAGGAAAAGAAAAAGAAAAAGAAAGAGAAAAAGAATGAGAAAGAAAGAGAAGGAGATGTGAGTGAGAGGATGGCGGAGTTAATGAAGGGTTGTGGGTGATGGAGATGGCGCAGGTGGCGTGCGTGGGTGACGGGATTGGGGGAAAGAAAAAGAAAAAGAAAGGAGAAAGATTTCGAAAAACAATATTATTATATTATCAAGAAATATCGACCATTCTAGAAAAATCCCCAAAAATATCAAGAGGTAGAAAATATAATTATGAAGAAGAATATGAAATCAGTTTTCAGAAATAAAATCCCATTTTCAAATAAATTTGGAATCTATCAGCCATACTGGCCGACACCAAATCCGGATGAATTTTGATAAATTCAGAAAATTCTCCATATGATTCTAAGAAATAATGTGAAAGCGAATTTTAGAAACTCGAATCCTTTGTAAATTAAAAATCCTGGAATCGACCCGCGATATTGGCCGACACCAAATCTGGTTGAATTTTGATAAATTTAGAAAAATCTCAAAAAATGTATTTAAATATATAATGTGATTTTAAGAAATAATGTGAAAGTCATTTCTAGAAATTCATCTTCATTTGTAAACTAAAAATCTGAGAATCGATTAGTGGCACTAGTCGACACCAGTTTTGAAGATTTACAATTTAATTCAGAAAAATTATAAAATATAAAAAATCTAAAATATTAGAAAAGGATATTTGAAACTTAAATTGGTCAAATCTGACTACTAAAAAGACCATATCGAGCAATATACTAGGATCGGGTCCCCGGTTCAGACTAAAGCTGACTCCGAGTTCACGAATCCGGATCCAATACAAAACAATCACATAAATAATCACAAATAAACACAATTACGGGACGTAAATAAAAAAATACGATAGAAAAATCTGAATATATCTCTAAGTACGTATTACGGGAGCGGGGTTTTATATTCCATCCACCTTACAAGAATTTTGTCCTCGAAATTTCTATAAGGGAGATAAACACAGGAAAGATAGGGGCGGGGTTTATACCAATTAAGATATGACTAACTAAGATTTATGTTCACAAATCAACTGAATGGTAAACTCAGGGTTTGGACTTCTTCTGTCCTTCATGCCGTATAAACTTCAATTATGCTATACCACTACTGGTCTGATAACTGTTAATAAGAGAATTCTATCTGACAAGAATAATTAAGAATTTTAATGGTCCGAGGTCTGTCTAAAATAATAAGATAAGCTGAACTTAAGAAGAACCCCTAGGCTCCTTTGAAGACTTTATCAGAACGACGATCTAAATCCTGTGTCTCTGTCCGACATAATAATAACTAGAATACCGTGTAGCTGAACTATCTTCCTCATATAATTATCTGTCAGAACTTCTATAGACTGACGCACTCTAAGTAATAAGTAATATAAAATAAGCTGACTCTGAAATTGGCCAATTTTCACTGCTTGAATTCTGTTAAAATTGACGGAGATAACTTCTTTCTGAAACAACGTGGCCCAAGAATACGGTACTCACCTATTCAGAATGCATACTTACTCTATTAGGCATGAAATAATCTCCGAAGAAACGGCGGTAACAAGATTATAGATGTTCTACCTATTCTCCTTACTCTAGAAGTAAACCATAATATCGTAGATAAAGAAAGCCTGACAACTGATTATAAATATATAAGTGAAGAACCGTCTGATAATAACGAGTTTGAACATAGAATGCTGAAAACTTCTGAAAGGCCTAACTAAGGATATATAATATTGTGATCTGGAGGATATCTTGATTGTAGATTAAATATTTAGAGAATACCCAAGTCCTGTAATGTTAGCCAAATAGATCGTCGGTAAAGATTATGATAAACTTGTTCAGACACAGTAAGAAAACCCGATTCATTAAATCCACGTAAACAAGTCAGGTGGGGGAAATTCGAGGAATAAGGCTAGAGTGCTAAACACTGTCAGAATTAGCCACAAGCAAAGTTAAACCTTGTGGGCCATTGCGTAACATAACGTCAGGCGCTAAACACTAAGGTGCGGCGAAGCTAACGCTTTGCGAGACTCGCACTTGGTAGAGCTCACATGGCGAAGCCAACGCGGAACACATCACTAAATGTTAAGCGCCAGGGTGCAGCAAGGCCCACGTCTGGTTAATCTCGCTTGGTTAGAACATGATTCTCGATTGGCGAGGCTAGTGGAGTCTGTGGGTCATCAAATCCATAAAAATGGTTGGATGTCGTATTTGAACTCAATGAAGTCGATAGAAGAGATCCTGATCGGTACTGAAATAATGTAGAAAATACGATAACTCTACTTGACAGAAGTTCTAAATCTGGAAATTTGTTTCCTACTGACACTCCCTGTGTAGTAGTGCGATCTATCTGATTACCTGCACATTGACTGCCCTACTTTCTGCACTGATCCTCATAGAATACCCATATATGTAATAGAATGTGGAGCCGAAGAACTTCCTAATACAAGATAATATGATGCACTAGAATTGAAGAATACTGGAATAGGATGAGAATAATCACATCTGTCCTACCGCTATCTCTCTAATCTACCCATATCTTAAGTTGGCATAAAACTACGAAAACTAGAATATGAAAAAATGGAAGAGATGCGGGAATCAAAGGAAGGACAATCAAGAAAAAATTGATAACTCTGCACTTGTAGTTGGATTACATAATCATAACTTATGCATTCCAGCTGCAAATTTCATTACCATTAATTTACCGACTGGTTGTACTGAGGATGTGAGAGCTTAGGCTCTGATACCACCCTGTAACGCACCGATCCATGGGTACGAAGACGTTACTGTGACGTATATACGTAGGTCAAAAACACCCTCACATATATACGCTAAGCATCAGTACAGGAAAGAATCATAGCACAAAAGTACGTGTATCTTCCATTGATTTATGAAAGGGAATACTTACAAAAAAAAGTGTCGAAGAGCGAAATTACGAGTACTTCTTTAAAAAAAGAAAAATTACAAGTAGATCTCCTCTGAGATTTCTAGGAAAGTGTGCCGGTAGGAATCTGATCAGCGTATGATCACTTTATCCCTTTGACGATGTGATCAGTCAGACGATCGGACTGCAACCTGATAAGACTCCCTTCTCGCCTGGTTCAGGGAATCGGAGAACAGAGGGTCGGTAGAGACCTCTTGCTGCTTCTCAAGCTGCCTCCGCTCGGGAATTCCTTCTTGCCTAGTTTCAAAAATTCCTTGAGAGGGAGGAAGATCTTAGGGTATTAGCACCCCGAATTTATCCTTGTGGGATTAGAGAAGTAATCCTCTGTATTCTTAAAAGCGAGAGAGTAGATCTTTAATTTCCTCTCTATCCTTGCCCGTCTCTCCTCTTTTTTAGCCCCTTTCTCTGGTGCCTCTGGTAGGCTATTTATAAGGAGGAATAGGGGTACAATTGCCCTAAAATCTGGAAAGTAGCCTCGCCGCGAGGCTAGAGACAGCTTTCGCGAAGCTAGGAATAGCAAGTAGCGCTGATTTCTTGACCCGCTCTGCTAAATGAGGGATACACCCTTGATTCTTTTCAGATAATTAAAAGATCTCCCCTGATCTTCTCACCTGATTGGGAGAGTCAAAAGATTATGACAAGCAACTGCCAAATTTAATCTCAATTAGATTTGAACTCAATTAGATTTGATCTCATCTAGAGATTTGATTGGTCAAAGGTGACCATAAAAGACCCGCAGCGGAGTTGTTGTGTTGAGCTCATGGCGGAGCAGGGAGAAGCATCTGGCGAAGTTAAAAGAAAGCTCTCAGTGGAGCTAGATAAGACTTGTGACGAAGCTACCAGTCAACCTTTTACGCAGCTACGTGGAGCTTCAAGCGAAGTTAACTTTCCGCAGAGTTAACTGAGCATTTTCGGGCGAAGCTATAAGTTAGCTTGCAGCGAGGCTGTGAAGGAGCTTCCTGCGATGCTAAGCAACTTTGGTTTCTCATGCGAGACTTATCTCGTGGGCTCGTGCGTGACTAAGTGTTGAGCTAACTTAGTGTCCCTAGACCTGCTTGGGCTTCTTACGGGCTTTTTAAGGATGACCTCGGCTTACTGTCTGCTTCACTGGATCAGTAGAGTCCAAGTTACTGATTCGTCCCTTTGAGATGGGTGAAGAACTGGTCATCAGCTTATCTGCCACTTGTCTTTTGTAGATGTCAATAAGTTAGACATTGTTCAGGCCAGTTAGGAATCTTGTCTTTTTTAGAGTGTCAACAAGACCCCTTTCAAAGTTTTCGTGAATCTGAAATAGAATGGTTCAGATTTTGAAATACTTTGAACTGCTTTGATGGTGTGTGAGTATGAACATCACCTTTGAGGTTGAGTTCAACTTCGCCTTTAGCTTCCACTTTCAAGCTGGGTTAGGTTCGCCACGGAATTGCATCCGCTTCCGTGTAGCTTCGCATTTCTGGGTAGCCTCGCGCTTATGGGTAGCTTCACGCTTGGGTCTTCCGGAGCGGCTTCACTTCGGATCAGGCTGGAATGACGTTCCTTTCCCGAGGCTAACTGCTTTCTGTGAGTTACGAGAAGGGTTGCACCCTTTTTCGAGTTTAGAATAAATTTCTTGTATTTAACAAGGGAGATTATTCCCTTCTCGAGGCTAAGAATTTAAATGCTTTAACTTCGCCCGCGCTCCTAAGCTTGAAGCGTCAGCGGCGTGGTCAGGCCATGAGGCATATAAATAGGACACTTGAAGTCCTTTTCAGAGAAACATACTTTTCTCTTTCTAAAAGTCTGTTCATGACATCTCCTCATTGCCCAGGAAAGGCGACTGAAATAGTGGGGGTGCCCACTCTGGTCACTAACCAGCCAAGAGCTGGTGAGTCTCGGTCATCCAGAGACTTTACCAATGAACTAGTGACTTAGGGAGTTTATCTCCCTTAATTTTCGTAACTTTACCAGCTATTACAGGGATTGACTTCCCTTGGTCTTTGCATTTGGCTAACTTTCAGAAAAGGGTTTCAGCCCTATTTTTTAGCTCCTCGACGAAGCTAGCATTCTCGCTCTTTTCATGCAGGGTCGCTGTCTTGATCTGTCTGCTTGTTAATTCTGCCAAATAGGTATGGCTTAGGACTTGGTCCTTTTAAGGTTGAGTCAGTCTTGCCATATAGGTGGGGTCAAGACTGTGTCCCTCTGGGCCAGTCTGCCTAACCATATAGGCGAGGCTAGGACTTGGGCCTTTTTGAGGCTTCTCCAGCCTAACTGCCTTGGGCGGGGCTAAGACTTGGCTTATACTAAGCTAGACTATCATTACTGTGCAAGCGAGGCTATCCTCTGCTTAGCTGAAATCCATCTTGAAGGCACAACTAGATAGCTTCGCCCAAAGAATTTTGACGTAGCATTCCACCCTCTTTTGATTTAATGCTAACTTGCTTCCTATTTGTGTTGTAGTGAACTATGCTCGCTAGTCTTTCGTCTTGATGAAAGAGACCAGAAACTTGCCTCTTGATCTTCAAGTTGAAACTTTGATTCAAAGCGGGAGGAACATACTGGAGCATCTGATGCATATTCCAAGAAGAGGTTGGCAGTTGCTTATCCGAGATGATCCACTTCAGGAAGGGGCTGGTAGTCGCTTATCCGAGATGATCCATTTCGGGAAGGCAGACATCACCAGTAAGGTCTTGGATCCTTCCTTTGCCAATTTTATCTAAGGAAGATCTAGCTTTTTGGTGGTAACCAGTCCCTTGCCAATTTTAATTACGGAAGATCCAGCTTCCTTTGCCAATTTTCATCAAAGAAGATCCAGCTCTTGATGGTAAAATCTGTCATTAAGCGAAAGATTACGGCCTTGTGCAGGAGGAAGACCTTTCTCGTCCAGTTGGGATGGTTCATCACCCTAAAAGTAGATAGGATGATTCTATTGTTGAAAGGCAATCTTGATGTAGCATCAATGTATCTTCCCTTTTGAATCAATAAAAATGTTTATTTTCTGCTTGTCTACTATGTTTCCCTCCTTTTTGATTCAAGAATACCTGCAGTAGACTAGCCTAGGTAAGTCTTTTCCTTAGGAGGAAATAAAAACTCTTAACGGAGCTAACTTTCAGCGAAGCTGGAGACAGACTTCCAACTAAGTCAGGAACAAGTTTCTGGCGAAACTAGCATGGAATTTCTGCGAAGTTAGAGATGTGTTCTCAGCGGAGCTAAGGCACGTTTCTCAGTGAAGTTACTTAAGCGTTGCGCGAGATCAACGCTGAACTCATAGCGGAGTTAGCCTTTAACGGGGCTGAAGCAACGCTTCTCGGGAAGGTGCTCAGGCGCCGTTTCAAATTAATTTGAAACGATGCCTGCGCTCCTTTTGAGGAGGCGAATTTTGGCAGTCTTAAGCCCATAAAAGCTCGATTGGGCTGAAAGAGAAAGAATTACTTCTCTTCAAATTTTCAGAGAAAACAAATCTCTTTTTCTTCCTTCTTCTTTGTTTGATATTTTTAAGAACTTTTTCAGTTCTTCCATGGCTCCCAAAAGATGAGCAGGCAAAGAGGCAGGGACCTCTGCGACGGAGGGACCTTCTCCTCCTCCGGTCATTGAGCGCCCCATTGCGGGTAGGGATTTTTCCCTTTTACTCAGAGATTTTTATCTCTTTTCGAAGCCAATTTCTGGCTATTTTTAGAATGTTTCATTGTGATCCAGTGAGCTCAGGGAGTTCAACTCCCTTCTGAAAATTTAGGAACCGAATGGTTTCTTCTCCAAGCTTCTGTACGAAGCTAACCCTTAGGCGGTTCACATCCTGTCGAATAACAGGATGCGAAGCCAGCCTTAGAAGCGTAGCTAGAAAAGAACTTTAAAGTCCTTGAAATAGCACTAGTGCCTTTATGGCGAAGTTAGCCCTTGAGGGCTTCTTCGCATTTTGTTCGCTGATAGAATGCTAGGCGAAGCTTCCAGAACGAAACTAACACTTGGATATTTTCTGCATTTTGCCCTCGTGCAGAGTGTGGAACTAAGCTGCATTTGCGAAACTAAGCGAAGCTAATGCTAGGCTATCTTCACTCAAAGAACGAAGTTATGCCTTAGCAATAATTATATTCTTACCTTAGCTTTCTTTCAAAAAATGAACTAATCATAGTTTCTTCTTGTTTCTGCAGTGCATTATACCTCGGGTCCTTTGAATAGTCTCTTCGGAACAGCCAGGGGATTGGATGATAATGTTAGCTTGCAATTCCAAGGGCAAGCCTCATTGTTCAGTGAGCGAAGTGCTCCCAGTCGGGATGCCCTTATCTACGCCGGAGATCAGCGCACTATAAGGAGCATCTTAACTACTGCTCCCCTCAAGGATTGTGACTGAAAGATCTATCGGAAGCCCGACTTTATGTTCGGGGATGCAGCGCCAGATACCGATCATCAGCTGCTAGCTAGAGAAGGGCAGTAGATTTTCAATCTGGATGGCGAGAAATATTATCTCCCATCTAGCAAGCGTCATTTTCCATTGTCTTTCTTCCAATGCGTGATGAGGGTTCGAAAGATGCAGTGGTAAGTGACTTGGACTGCTGACTCCGTTCACGTGGGGAAATTGATAGCTCCGTCTCTCGGTTATACAAGGGCGGGTCCTCCTCGCTGCGTATTGGGTATCCACCCTGGGAACGTTCTCCCAGACATCCCAGTGGGAGAAAATCCCGCCGTGGCTCAGACTTTTGGAAACCAATTCTTCAAGGCTCATGGTAATTATCCAGCCACTAATTTCAGGACCCCTAGGTGGATTCATCCCCCCAAGGCCTAGTGGAGGGACTTGACTTTATATGTCTTGGCCCATTTTGAAGAGGATCTGGAGAGATTGGGACTCTACGAGGCTGTCCGGGCAACCTGTTACGGCATGTAGATGAGCGTAGCGAACTTCTACGGCATCTTTGAATTATACTGTCCAGCTATAGGAACTTTCTTCACCCCTGTAGGTGAATTGGGTATGGCTTTGCACGAGATGTGGGAAGTCTCTGCTCTGCCCTTGGGATCTCTCCTATATGAAGAATATTTCCTGTGCGAGGCGGAATTGGCACTTCTGGAGAAGCAAGAGCCTGCTTTGTTTGAGACTTACTGGGAGTTAGTGTGCCACCTTTACATTTACTCGAGTATGCATGGGAGCCATAAGAGAGCTTCATGCAGTTCGAAGAGCTGGGGGAATTAGTTGTTCCCAACCTGGAAGATGCTCCTGAGGTAGCTCACTGTGGGGTTGCAGATGAGGACATTTTCTGAAGGATGCAGGAACCCTCCCAAGGGGATATGATTTTGGAAGAGGATGATAGACCCTATGAGAAAGGTGATATTCTCCGGAGTTTCCATCACCAAGCTCGCCGATCGATGTCTCGGAAGGCACTTTTGGCCGATTTTTTATCGGTTTGGTTGAAGAGGTGATGAACTGGACATGACCGATTGGAAATTACCAAACTCAGAATATTTACTGTTCAGAGGTGACAAATTAGACATAACAATAAACCAAAAGGGTAGTCCCTACTGGACTGAAAGATGAGACTTGGTTATCTGTTAGTTCAGAGGTAACATGGACATAACCGATTGAGAAGCCACCAAGCTCGAAATTTTGTCATCAGAGGTGACGAACTGGACATGATGACAAAGAAATAGTCTCTACTGGACTGAAAGATGAGACTTAGTTATCTGTAGGTTTAGAGGTAACATGGACATAAACAATTAAGAAGCCACCAAGCTCGAAATTTTATTATTCAAAGGTGACGAACTGGACATGATGACAAAGAAATAGTCCCTACTAGACTAAAAGATGAGACTTGGTATCTGTCGGTTCAGAGGTAACATGGACATAACCGATTGAGAAGCCACCAAGCTCGAAATTTTGTCATTCAGAGGTGATGAACTGGACATGATGACAAAGAAATAGTCCCTACTGGACTGAAAGATGAGACTTGGTTATCTGTCAGTTCAGATGGACTGAAAGATAAGACTTGATTATCTGTCAATTCAGAGGTAACATGGACATAACCGATTGAGAAGCCACCAAGCTCGAAATTTTGTCATTCAGAGGTGACGAACTGGACATGATGACAAAGAAATAGTCCCTACTGGACTTAAAGATGAGACTTGATTATCTGTCGGTTCAGAGGTAACATGGATATAACCGATTGAGAAGCCACCAAGCTCAAAATTTTATCATTCAGAGGTGATGAACTGGACATGCTGACAAAGAAATAGTCTCTACTAGACTGAAAGATGAGACTTAGTTATCTGTCAGTTCAGAGGTAACATGGACATAACCGATTTAGAAGCCACCAAGCTCGGGATGTTTACTGTTCAGAGGTGACGAATTGGACATAACAGTAAGCAAGAAATAATCCCATATTGGGAAATAGGATTTGATTATAAACACCATAAGGATTTGGATATCTCCTTCGGATGTTATTTGGAAAAAATTGTCAGAGGTATATTGTTAATGTGACAACCAGAAAAGTCTACTGAGGACTGATAGACTTTGAGGGGAGTCTATCAGAAACTCGCTGGGGAGTTAGGAAATGAATCCCATAGAAGATCATATGTCAGAGAACTTCGTGGGGATTTGTAAATCAACTTGCCAGAGGTGTGATGTTAACTTGACAAGGATTCATTTACCGTTAGAGGTGCTTGAACATAACAGTAATTTGAGTAGACCTGTCGTTCTGTTAAAGAGAATGACAAGCGGGGTTTATTCACTGGGGATGTTGGTTTTATCTGTTGGGGAGTAGATTAGAGTCTTGCTATCAGAGGTTTAATGTTAACATGATAGGTTAGACTCGTCATTTCACAAGGGATATGAATACCTTTATATGTGGTCTTACCATTCTATGGATGGGAATTGGTAAGTAATTTTGGAGACGAATCAAATGGGAACATTCCCTTAGGATTTTTAGCAAATCCTCAGCCATCAACGATTTGATACGCCTTTACCAACTACCGTTTGAGTCGGGCTAGCCATGCTATTTCCCTTAGCATGATGAGTTATCAAGGACTTATGTTGGACTTAAAGGCCAACATTTTCCTCTATCCTTAACTGCGGAATCAAATCGGAACAGGTCCCTTAAGATTTTTAACAAATCCTCAGCTGTCAATGGATTTGATATGCCTTTACCAACTATCGTTTGAGTCAGGCTAGCCATGCTATTCCCCTCAGCATGATGAGTTGTCAAGGACTTATGTTGGGCTTAAAGGCCAACATTTTCCTCTATCCTTAACCGCGGAATCAAAAGGGAACAGGTCCCTTAAGATTTTTAGCAAATCCTCAGCTGTCAACGGATTTGATATGCCTTTACCAACTACCGTTTGAGTCAGGCTAGCCATGCTATTCCCCTCAGCATGATGAGTTGTCAAGGACTTATGTTAGACTTAAAGGCCAACATTTTCCTTTATCCTTAACCACTAGGGGCGTTGGATTATTTTGTTACTGTATTCACAACCTTGATTCTTCTTTGAGACAACCAGTGTTCGATCAGCTCGACACTGGTTTATGGTTATATGATCTCGTTTACAGAAAGAGAGGAGCGCTCCTTCTGCATATCTTGGATCTGAAGGGCTTGATCAGGAGTGCCATGTTAACTTGATCATGAGAAGGATCCTATCAAGGATAATACTTCTTTAAGAGCCTGTCATTGATCGGCATCATGAGTAAGTCACCATTTGAAGTCATAAGGCGATATGCCCCATTTGAATAGACTGTTTCTATCGCAATAGTCCTTCCCATTTGGGCTGAAATTTGTCTTTGTTTTGTGCGTCATGATCATCGGTCATTTGACGGCTAAAACTAAATCTCCTTTCTGGAAGACTCTTTGCTTAACCTTCTTATTGAAGGCTTTTGAGATCCAGGCTTGATACAACTCAATGTGTTGCTGAGCTTGTAACCGCTTCTCATCTAGGGCTTCGAGCTCTTGGAGTCGCAACCGATCGTTATCCTCCGTTGTCGTCTTAGTCATCAAAGCGACTCGTAATGATGGCATTTAGATTTCTAACGTTTGATTGCTTTGCATCCGTATACCAGGAAAAAGGTGTATTACCTGTAGGGGTCCGAACTGTGATTTGGTAGGCCCAAAGACATTCACTAAGCCTCTCATTCCAGTCTCGCTTATTTGTTGAAATGAGTTTTTTGAGTAGCTTAATGATTATCTTGTTGAATGTCCCTGCCAAGCCATTAGAGGCAGGGCTATAAGCAGTTGATGCTACATTCTGAATCAGGTATCTATCTATCTATCACAGAACTGATAGAATACCTGGCATGCATATTGGGGACCGTTATCATGGATGATCCGCCTAGGGACACCAAATTGATGGATGACATGGTGTTTAATGAAATTAACTACGTTAGAAGTTTTAACTTCCACCAGTGGTATAGTTTCTGCCCACTTTGAAAAGTAATCGGTTATTGCTAAGATAAATCGGTGACCTTTCATTGAGGAGGGGCTGATTGGCCCTATGACATCGATTCCCTATGCTTCAAATGGCCACGAAGCAGCAGGTGGATGGAGCAACTCTGGAGGCTGATGTATGAAGTCCGCATGGATTTGGCAGGCCTTACACCTTCATGCATATTGGATGGCATCGGCTATCATGGTTGGCCAATAATACCCAAGCCTGTGTAATTGGTCCTTGAGTTTTGGACCTAGCTGATGAGCTCCGCATATACCGTCGTGTGCTTCTTTGAGCACTTCATGTGCCTCTAAATTAGAAAGGCAACGGAGGAGGATACCGTCATATGAACGACGGTAGAGTGTCTTCAGTGTTGGATCATAGTAAAAATGGAGAGACCTTCGTCTGATAGATGTCACTTCTTTAAGGTCATCCGACAGTAAATCATGCAAAGCATAGTCGATGAGGGAAAATCGCCAATCTCTCGGTTCAAAATCCGTCGAGATGTTAAAGACCTCTTTGGTTCTCAACATATGTTTAGAGCAAACAAGGTGTCGAGTCGCTACTGTAAGGTGATACTTGGTGTCGACTGGTAAGGCTAACGTTGTTGCTAGTGCAGTCAGGGCATCGGCCCTAGTATTCTGGGATCGAGACACGTACCCGATGTAAAAGTCATCAAATAAATTAGCCGTTTTGATGACTGCGTGATGATAAGGTACCAAGTCTTCGTGACGGACCTCATATTCGCATTTAACCTGATTGACAATCAATTTTGAATCGCCGTAAGCTTCAAGGTAGCGTAACCCCATTTTGTGAGCAAGCTGAAGACCAATGAGTAGAGCATTGTATTCTTTCACATTGTTGGAGCATGATTTCGTCAGAGAAAATGCCCTAGGAAGGACATGATTTTGTGGTGAGATAAACACAACCCCCACACCGGCAATGATCTTGCCTTTAGGCCTATTCGTGATGCTTTATCGAAGAACATCTGCCAAACTTCATCCTCTGAAGTTATATTAGATTTGAAGACTTCATCTGGAATGTCTTCATAAAGTTTTGAGCTTTTCAGAACCGGATGAGCAGCCAAGAACTCTGCAAGTGCCTGACCTTTAACCGCCTTCTGAGAGACAAAGAGCATATCGTACTGAGACAAAAGGAGGGCCATTTAGCTAATTTAGAATTCAGTGATCCTGGTTTTATCATGAGGAGATGCAAAGGATTCACTCTGGAAATGACATGTATGGTTTGGCTGACCAAATAATGTCGTGTCTTTTGAATAGCAAAGACAAGAGCTAAGCATCCTTCTCAAAAGGATTATAGTGAGATTCCGCCCCTATCAGAGTCCTGCTCAGATAATAAATAGCTTGTTCGTGACCATTATCATTTTTTGAGCAAGCAGAACACCAAGAGAATGGTCCATAGCTTTCACATAAAGCAGGAATGATTTTCCTGATGTGGGAGCTACTAAGACTGGAGGTTTTGTGAGATATCTTTTGATATCTTTATAAGCTTCTTGACAGGCTTGATCCCATACAAAAGAAACACCCTTTTTCATGAGTCGGGTGAACAGTTGACAGCGGTCTGAGAGATTTGTGATGAATCTTCTGATATAAGCCAGTCTACCTTGCAGGCCTCTAAATTCTTTGAGATTCTTAGGTAGATGCATGCTCTGAATGGCTTTGGCTTTGTTTGGGTCAAGATGAATTCTTTTGATGTAAAAATAAATCCAAGGAACTTGCCACTCGAAACCCCCAAAAAGATTTTGTCAGATTCATCTTCAGTTGATGAGCCTGCATTATGTCGAACATCGTTCTCAAGTCATGAAGATGGTCATTCTTATCACGGCTTTTGACAGCAATGTCGCTGACATAACATTCTACCATTTTTCAGAGATGATCACGGAAAATCATACTCATTGCCCGCTGATAAGTTACTCCCGCGTTCTTTAACCCGAAGGGCATCACGGTATAACAGTATACCTCCAACAGTGTTCGGAAGAAGTATGCTTTTCATCCTCCGGATACTTAATTTGATTATACCCTGAGAAGCCGTCCATGAAAGACATTCTTCCGAATCCGTAGGTATTATCAATCATGATATCGGTGATGGACAATGGGAATTCGTCTTTAGGACAAGTTGTATTGAGATCGCGGTAATCAATACAAATTCGTATTTTCCCATTCTTCTTGAGAACGGGAACGATGTTAGCAACCCAATCCGGATGCTGTTCCTCCCGTATGAAGCCACATGCAATGAGTTTATGGACTTCAGCTTTAATAGCCTCCATAATGTTTGAGTGAAACCGGCGTTGTTGTTGCTTGACCGGCTTGGCGTCAGGCTTGATGTTCAGACATTGCATGGCTACTTGCGGATCAAGTCCGGGCATGTCTTCGTAGTTTCATGCAAAGACATCTATATACTCCCTTACAAGTACCATCAATTCTTCTCTTTCTGTGAGTGATAAACTTTCACTTATAAAGATGGGCTTAGGGTGATCTTACTACCCAAGTTAACCTGGATCACTTTGTCTTCAGTAGGTGGTTCGCATTGTTCGAATCGCTTTTCCCACTGGAGATCCAATTGCTGAGCCCATGGTTCCTTATCAATAGCTTCTGCTAGCTTCAATTGGCTGCTTGAAGTTATATTAACGGTGAGATTCTCAAACATCGTTCCCACACTGACATCTGAGTCCCACTCGGAGGAAGAGGCAGAGTGTGATGGGACCGTTTATCATCTTTGGACTGAACCGTTGCTGGTGGTGTAGGTGTAACGTATCCCAACCCCCTGCGTGTGTTATCATAGTAATTTTTCGGTTTCCATCTCGGCACAGAATTGCGCAAAAAATCACATCTTCCTTTTTCGAAATTCAGGCCCTTCCCATGCTGCAGGTTGTATCCAATTTTCCTCATTATATGCTGCGCTGATCGTGCATAATAGAAAAATTATGGGGTGTCTGAGTCTGAACTTGAATCCGCAACTGTAGACCTTTGCAGTTGGGTTTTACCGAATATTATTGGTAATTGACCCTCTTTGGATGGAGGAACGACTAAAATGGTTCCTTCGATAGGTTCCACGAATGTACTTGATGCACCTGGTTTATGTAAGGGCATGTACAGAGAGCTATCCATAATGGATTCAAACAATTCGACACTCATAGGATAATTAAAAGAAATATTGTCATTAATTACCCATTCGCCCTCATCTTCAGAAGGAGTATTACATTGGGGATTATTAAAACATGCTATAATTGGTTCACCGACCAAAATAGCTAGCATGTCTGCTTCAGACTCTGAATCTGCCTCATTGTCACTATCATCGTTGTCAGGTAATGATTCTTTTGACGTTTCACCAATCTCTTGATATAGGAGAGCATCATTAAAGTAGTTTTCCACCCTTTTGAATGGTTGTTTCTCAGCGAAAACAGTTCATACTGTTACATCATCTTCAACATATTTGAAGCTTTGGTGCAGAGTAGAGGGAACAATCCAGTTAGCGTGGATCCAGGTCGTCCTAATAGCAAGTTGTATGACGTGTCAGCATCAATGATGTAGCATGTCACTTCTGATTTCAGGCTCCCGATTCAGCAACGGAGTCGAATCTTTCCAAGTGGATGACTACTCCCTGCATTAAAACCGTATATTGTTGTAATAGTTGCAGACAACCTATATAGTGGTATGCCAAGGAAGTAGAGAAGCCTTTTGGGTTTTACCGAACTCGAGGGTCAATGTTTGCAGTCACTTTCTTAGAGTCAGAACTCCGGCATCGAAAAGCTTGAATTTTGTCCTTGAGGACAACGGATGATGGACCATCCTATGAAAGAGGTAATAGTTGGGATCGTTCGTGCGTCCTATTTCATTAGGGCGTCAAACATCTGGCAGCTTCAGTTTATTCCCTTTGTGGAGTAAATGGAATATTGCGACCACCTGCTCGTCTTTGAATGAGTACTGCTTCGGAGGCAACTTAGACTCCTGCTTATTGAAGCCGCTCTTCTTGGCCTTCGATGAACGTCCCCTGATAATTCAACAGACATAGTTTCTTTCCCTTTGGCTTGGGAAGACTGCGCCATGTCTCTGTGCTCTTTATTATTCACAGCCCATTTGCTTTTAGGCGTAGATGGTTCAAACTTTTTAGCCGACTTTTCGGCTATCTCTGCTTGCTCAACCAGTTCCTTCCAGGTATGGGCTTTGACAGCTCCCATACGAATCTCACTTGGTCCAGGAAGTTATGCCTGCATGTCTGCAAGAGCATGGGCAATGATATCCCTGCTAGGCACATCAGAGTCAAGTTTCTGAACCGTTCAATGTAGTCGCGGACAGATTCGCCTTCTTCTGTACGGTAGAGAGGAGTTTGTCCATGGTTACCTCGGTATCATCCTCGTAGAAACGAGAAAGAAATCGAGTTTCTAGGTCGATCTAGAAATTGATAGAACCCAGAGGTAGGCTTCGGAACCAGTCAAATGCTACCCCCTTCAAGTGCCAATGAACAGTCTGGCCATAATAGCATTGTTATCTATAACGTTACCGGTCTGAGACCGGAAGTAATAGATGTGTTGGTTTGGCGAGCTCTTATCATCATACGTATGTAACATCGGTGGCTTGAACTTCGGTGGGTATGGTACTGAATCCTATTTCAAAGGGTAAGGATGGACTGCCCCTACTTTCTTTAGTTCATCCCTCTGAGCTAGGGATGCGATCTGATGGATGCCTTTAAAAACTTCAACGTCCATAAAAGAACTTTCTTTTGACTTCTCAGTCTTTGGTTGTTCATCGCTATGATGTTCTTCCTCATTTTGATTACTCTCGGTATCATTGTTATTACAGTTGGTGAGGAGTTGGGCGAGCATTTGTTGAATATTGTCCAAGGCTTCTTGCTGAGCCTTAGAGGTTTGCTCTTGAGTTTTCAACCGTCGGCAGAGGTCATCATTAACGTTATCAGCCATATGCACTGATGCTCTATCTGTTCGTATCGAGCTGACTGTTGTCGAAGAGGCATACCCAATGTCTTCGTCCTCCTCATCAGACCATTGGAATAATCTTCTCCTTAGTTCTGGTGAGGTTACTGTGGTTGAGGAGGATGGCTGCTCATAATTGTAGGGTATTACGACCCTAGATCTGGTATTTTGGAAGACACCTTCTTCGTGTACTAAGACTTCGCCAAGGCCCGGACTATAATCCAGATCTGAAGAACTGAAGGGAGGAGAGTTAGCAGTACGTGGCACTCGTCTGCCTCTATGTGGCTCCCGTCCCCTTCCGATCATATTGACGGATGCAGAGGGCAGATCTGGTAGATTTCACAATACGCCTCTTTTGTGATGCTTTACAGGAGCCTGTACCGATAGTCTATGAAAGACTGACTGTCAGTTTGGAGGAGTGGCGGAGATTGGTCCTAACCGACAGTGGACTATATGGACCGTCACCAACTGACATCCCACTTGTTGACAACAGGAGGGAGAAGTCTGGAGTAATCCAAACTTTCATTTGTTTATTAAGAACTCTCGCAAGTCAGATCTAGATGAGTTTAAGTGACTCAGCGCAGAGACTTTGGTGGATCGCGCATCGATGTGTTCAGGTAATTCTGACACCACCTTCCCACTCATAACTTTGTGAGGGGTAGACTTGGCATCCACAAGCTTTGGAAACGAAACATAGGACGATGCCTCATTTTTCTCATCACCATAGAGGTGATTGACACTAGATAGTGCTCTAGTTCTAGCTTCGTGGCTAGGAACTTTAGGAGCACCCTTAGGTGCTAAAGCTGCATAAGCACTGCTATCAGCTCTCAGGGACGATCCCTCAGCTCCGCTGCAAAGAGCGAACTTAACGCTTGAAGCATGCTACGATGCTTTGATCGTTGCCTTCTCGCGAAGGTGGTTAGCATCGCTAGGTGCTTTAGTTTTAATTTGGCGGCTGGGAACTTCACGCGTACCCTGGGGTACTGGTGCTGCGTCTGCCATGCTATCAGTAACTTCGCTCGGAAGAACGTGGTTGGCGCGAGGAGTCACTGCTCCTGAATTAGACGAAGGCATAGTCGTCGTTCTAGCCTCTCAGCTAATTTCCTCAGCGAAGTAGGCAGTATTTTACCTTTATCTTCGCGTGACAGGCGAATCTGTGGCGTAGCTACGCCTGAAGCTTCACACGGGGCTTTCTATTTTGGACTCCACATCTGCTTTGAAAGAGGAGACTTAGGTTCACAGGGAACCTGGCTAACCTCGTGCGAGGCAGAGAGGAGTTGGGAGGAGGTCCGTTTGCTTGCCCAGCTAGGGTTGGTTTCTGATCCGAAACCTTGGCCATCGAGACCTTTCTATGCTTCTGTGCGTGGAGCATTGGACTACCTCCAGAGAGGAGTTCCTCGAATTTTCCTTGGTCGAAATGAACGACCAAGTTTGCGAAAGTAACGGGCTCAGGATTCTGACTGTTGCATTGCGACACCGTCTCCTTGTTGCGCCAGGAGACCATAATAGGCTTGTAAATAGCCTTATCTGTCCCAACAGAGACTTGCTTCAAAAATTAGCCAGAGGGGCTCTGGCTACGCCGACCTCCTTGTGCTTGCACAAACGTAGGGGACTTTTGCTACCCCCAGGAAGAAGTTGTTTGAACTTCTCTTGGCCAGAGTGAATGACCGACGTCTCAGCAATAGACCCAAAGGTCTGATCGTCGCATTGCGACACTTGATTCTCAACAGTGGAGAATGACATCCCCAGCGGAGTCGCCATCTTGTCTTCCATTGATTTGCGAAAGGGAAAACTTACAAAAAAAAAGTGTCGAGGAGCGAAATTACGAGTACTTCTTAAAAAAAGAAAAATTACAAGTAGATCTCCTCTGAGATTTCTAGGGAAGTGTGCCGGTAGGAATCTGATCAGCGCGCGATCACTTTATCCCTTTGACGATGCGATCGGTCAGACGATCGAACTGTCGCCTGATAAGACTCCCTTCTCACCTGGTTTGGGGAATCGGAGAACAGAGGGTCGGTAGAGACCTCTTGCCGCTTCTCGAGCTGCCTCCGCTTGGGAATTCCTTCTCGCCTGGTTCCGAAAATTCTTTGAGAAGGAGGAAGATCTTAGGCTATTAGCACCCTGAATTTATCCTTGTGGGATTAGAAAAGTAATTCTCTGTATTCTTGGAAGTGAGAGAGTAGATCTCTAATTTCCTCTCTATCCTTGCCCGTCTCTCCTCTTTTTCAGCCCCTTTCTCTGTGTGCCTCTGGTAGGCTATTTATAAGGAGGAATAGGGGTACAACTGCCCTAAAAATCTGAAAAGTAGCCTCGCCGCAAGGCTAGAGACAGCTTTCGTGAAGCTAGGAATAGCAAGTAGCGCTAATTTCTTGATCCGCGTTGCTAACCAAGGAATACTCCCTTGATTCTTTCCAGATAACTGAAAGATCTCCCCTGATCTTCTCACCTGATTAGGAGAGTTAAAAGATTATGTTAAGCAACTGTCAAATTAGATCTCAATTAGATTTGATCTAATCTGAAAATTTGATTGGTCAAAGGTGACCATAAAAGACCCGCAGCGGGGTCGTTGTGTTGAGCTCATGGCGGAGCTGGGAGAAGCATCTGGCGAAGTTAAAAGAAAGCTCTCAGCGGAGCTGGATAAGACTTGTGGCGAAGCTATCAGTCAACCTTTTGCGCAGCTGCGTGGAGCTTCGAGAGTGAACTTTCTGCGGAGTTAATTGAGCATTTTCAAGCGAAGCTATTATTTCCATTGATTTGCAAAAGGGAAAACTTACAATAAAAAGAGTTTGAGGAGCTAAATTACAAGTATTCTTAAAAAGATTACAAGTAGATCTCCTCAGAGATTCTGGAGAAGTGTGCCGATAGGAGTCTGGTCAGCGCGCGACCACTTTGTCCCTTTGACGATGCGAGCGATGAGATTCCCTTCTCGCCTGGTTTCGGGAATCAGAGAATAGAAGGTTGGTAGAACCCTCTTGCTACTTCTCAAAGCCGCCTTCAATTAGGAATTCCTTCTCGCCTGGTTCTGGAGATTCCTTGAGAAGAAGGTATTAGGGTATCAGCACCCTGAATAGAGAAGCAATTCTCTAAAAGTCTCTGAATTCAAGAGCGCACGGTGCGTCGTGAAGAAGCCTATGCTTGTGGAGTCCCTTGTGCATGTCGTCTGAGAAAAGCTCCCTCCTCCCATTTTTTTCTCTCCTTGTACCCCTAATGGGCTATTTATAGAGAGAGCAAGGGTATAACCATCCCTTGAAGATATGGAAACAGATTGAATCAAATCTGTTTGAATCTAAAAAGTAGCCTTACTGCGAGGTTAAGATCAGCTTCTGCGAAGCTAATAATGGCAGGTCGGTTGATCTTCTTGATCTGTTTTGATCCTTTCCATATTGTTGGAGGATTTCCCTGATCTCCTTACTCGTTTTAAGAGAGTCAAGAGATTGTGACAATCAACTGCCAAATTTGATCTCCGATTTGATCTTAATTGGATTTGATCTGATTAGATCTGATTTCGTCTGGAGATTTGATTGGTCAAAGGTTGACCATAGCAGACCAACAGTGGTGCTGCCCGCCTTGAACTCACAGCGGAGCTGGAGGCAATTTCTGGCGAAGTTCGAAAGAAACTCTTCGGCGGAGCTAGAAGTCGTCTGTGGCGAGGCTACCATATACCCTTTCTGCGCAGTTGTGTATGGCTTCAGGGCGGAGCTAACTTCCTCTGGCGAAGCTATGAGTTAGCTTCCTGGTGAGGCTTTGAATGGCTTCAAGGCAAAGTCGGGTGATCCTAGCCTTTCAAGCGAGGCTATCCCTTTGGGCTCATGTGATGCTAAGTGCTAGCACCTTAGACCTACTGAGGTCTGTTCAGAAACAATCCGGGTTCACTGTCTGCTTGCTGGATCAGTGAAGTCCAAGTTGCTTCCCTGTCCCTCGGAGATGGGTGAAAACTGGTCTTCAGCTCATCTGTCACTTGTCTTTTGTAAATGTCAACAAGTTTAGACATTGTTTTGACCAATAAGAATCTTGTCTTTTTTAAGTGTCAACAAGACCCCCTTCAAAGTTTTCGAAAGTCTGCAATGGCTCAGACTTCGAAATACTTTGAACTGTTTTGATAGGTGGTATGTGAAGTACGAACGTCGCTATGATGGCTGAGTTCAGCTTCGCTTTGAATCCTGCTTTAGGATGTAGATTCGCCGAGGAATCATGTAGATTCGCGTCTGGGTAGCTTCGCGGCTAGGTAGGTTCGCTCTGGAACATCTGTTGCTTTCCCAAGGCCACTGCCGTGGGCCGGTTACGAGAAGGATTACTTCTTCTCTCACACTGATCGAGGGAGATATTCTCTCCTTGTGCATTTCCGAGGGAGGATATTCCCTTTCTTCAAGGCGCCATGAGTGCCTTTATGAGGGAGACGTTTCTTCCTTTGCACGGTTCTAATAGAAACCGTCCCTTTTCGCAAGGCGCAATAAATGCCTTAAATGCGCTCGTGCTTCCACACTTGAGGCGGCAGTGCTCAGGCCATGGGGCCTATAAATAGGACACTTGAGGTCCTCTGAAGAGAAGTGATCTGCTCTTCTCCTCTTCTCTTGGTTTGAGAGAGATACTCAGATCTCTGAAGTAGTAGGAATGCCCACTCTGGTCATTATCCGGCCAAGAACCGGTAAGTCTCGATCATCCAGAGACTTTACCAATAAACTTTAGGGAGTTCATCTCCCTTAACTTAGCTTTAACGGCTGCCTCAGGGATTGATTTCCCTTGTTCTTCATTTTGCAATTGACTGATCTGCAGAGAAGGGTTTCAGCCTAGCCTCCCGGCGAAGCTATCGTTTTGACTTGATCAAAGATCACTGCATGTTTGCCTGCTAAGTTCGCCACACAGACAAAACTTGGGACTTAGTCTCTTCAAGGTTGAGCCAGTCTTGCCATATAGGTGGGGCTAAGACTGTGTCCCACAAGATCAGTCTGGCTTAGCCATATAGACGAGGCTAGGACTTGGTGATTGCTGAGCTAGCCCATCATTGCTGTGCAAGCGAGGCTTATCCTCTTTTTTAACTGAAATCGGATTGCTTCGCCCCAAAGAATCTGACTTAGTGTTTTTGCAGCTTCTCCCGTGTTTAACTGCTAATCTGTTCTGATTTGCATTGCAGTGAGCTATGTTCGCCAATCTTGTGACTTGATGAAAGAGACCGAAAAGTTGCCTTATGCTTCCCGGTTGAAGCTTTACTTTTAAGCAGGAGGAACAAACTGGGGCAGCTGATGTGTGTCCCAGATGCTGTTGGCAGTCGCTTATCCGAGATGATTCCTTTTGAGGTGAGGCTGGTAGCCGCTTATCCGAGATGATCCACTTCGGGAAAGCGGACATCACCTGTAAGGTCGAGGATCTTCCCATTGCCAATTTTCATCAAAGATGATCCGACCCTCTGGTGGCAAAATCTGCCATTATGTGAAGGATCATGGCCCTGTCCTCTGTGGCACAATCTATCCAGATGACACCATCTGTCCTGGTGGCACAATCTGTTCTGGTTACAGCCTTGTGCAGGAGGAAGGCCTTTCGTGTCCAGTTGGTCTGGTTTGGAAGCAGATAAAACCACTTGTATGCCTTTTGCGCAAATGATCCTGCTGAGCAACTGAATCTGTTGTACGAAACACAACCTTGATGTAATATCAATGTACCTTTCCTTTTAAATCAATGAAAGTTCATTTTCTGTTCATCTGGTTTTGTTTGCCTTCATTCTGAATTTGAGAACACTTGAATCAGTCAGGCAGGGTTTAACTTCACGCGAAGTAAAGACAGGATCCTTTTTGAATGAATTTCCCGCGAAGCTGGCATGTTCGCGAACTGTGCCTTTAGCGGAGTTAAGGCATCCTTTTGGCGAAGTCATTGATGAATTGTGCGAAGTCCGCATTTTGACTCATGGCGAAGTTAACCCTTAGTGGCTGAATCAGCGCTTTTCGGGAAGGCGCTTTAGGCGCCATTTCAAATTAATTCAAAACGGCGGCCTGTACTTTTTCGAGGCGTCGTTTCAGGCGCACATCGGCCTATAAAAGCCCGATCGGGCTGAGAAAGAGCAGATCTCTTTGCTTGAAATTTTCAGAGAACTTTGACTCTTTTTCTCCTTCTTTCCTCCTTATTCAAGAGTTCAAGAACTTCCATAGTTCTTCAATGGCGCCCAAGAGACGAGCGGGGAAAGAAGTGGCAACTTCTGCAGCGGAGGGTCCTTCTCCTCCTCCGATCATCGAACGACCAATTGCCGGTAAGGGACTCCCCATTTTGATTAGAGACTGCTGTTTCTCTTTTAAGGCCGATGTTTGGCTATCTTTGGATGAAGCCAGAATGATCGAGCATGATCTGTTATTGTTAGGGAATCCATTTCCCTGCATTTCCCTTATTTTCTCGAACGGGAATTCAAGAACTGAAGAGTTCTTCTTTAAGCCTCTAGGCGAAGCTATCCCTTAGACTGTCTTCATTCTGTTGAACAACAGGATATGAATCTGTCCCTTCAATCATGGCCGCAAAGGATTAATAATAATGTTTGACCATAATGCCCTTTTGACGAAGTTAGTCCTCAGGGCTGTGCCGCCTTCTGTTTAAGCTTTTCGAAGCGAAGCTAACACTTGGACATTTTCTACGAAATGCGGACTTGACTGTAACCGCGAAGCTAAGCTTTGGCGAAGCTGTCACCTTGTTAGCTTCGTTTAGAGAGCGAGGCTATGCCTTGGTGAAACTTGTGTCTTTGTGTTCGCTTGGCTGGTGAACTAATCATGATTCTTCTTTGCTTCTGCAGTGCACTACACTCCTGGTCCTCTGAACAGCTTATTCGGGATGACCAGGGATGGACGGCAATATCAGCCTGCAATTTCAAGGCAGACTTCTCTGTTTAGTGAGGGGAGTTCTCTCGTCCGAGACACGCTTATTTATGGTGGTGATCAATACACCACAAGGAGTATTTTGACTACGGCTCCCCTTGAAGATATTGACCGTCAAACTTATAGGAAGCCTGACTTCATGTTCGGGGATGCCGCACCAGATCCTGATCACCAACTACTGGCAGGGGAAGGGCAGTGGATTTTCCAGTTGGATGGTGAGAAGTTCTACCTTCCGTCCAATAAGCGACATTTTTCTTTGTCTTCCTTCCAGTGCGTGACGCAGGCTCGGAAGATGTCGTGGGAAGTGAACTGGAGTACTGACTCTGTCCACATAGGGAAATTGATGCTTCAGTCTCCTGGTTATGTAAGAGCGGGGCCTCCTCGTTGCATAATGGGTCTACATCCTGGGAATGTGTTGCGAGAGATCCCAGTGGGAGAAAATCCTGCAGTGGCGTTGACCTTTGGCAACCAATTCTGCAAGGTCGATGGGAACTATCCACCCACTGACTTCAGGACTCCATGCTGGATTCACCCTCCGAAGGCATGGTGGAGGGATTTAACTACATATATCCTCGCTCATTTCGAGGAGGATTTGGAGAGGCTGAACCTCCATGAGGCCGTCTAGGCGACCTGTCACGGTATTGAGATCAACGTGGTGTGCTTCTATGCCATCTTTGAATTGTATTGCCCAGCTTCAGGGACTTTTCTTCACCCCTGTTGGCGAATTGGGTATGACCTTGCATGAGATGTGGGAAGTTTCTGCTCTGCCTTTGGGTCTCTTCCATATGAAGAATACTTCCTTTGCGAGGCAGAATTGGCGCTTCTGGAGAAGCAGGAGCCCACTTTGTTTGAGACCTACAGGGAGTCAATGTGCCACTTGTACATTTGCTCCAGTATGCATGGGGGCAGCAAGGGAACCTCCTGTAGCTTGAAGAGCTGGGGAGATTACTTGTTCCCAGATACGGGGAATACTCCTGAAGCGGCTCACTGTGGAGTCACTGATGAAGACATCTTTGACCGGATGCAAAAGCACATCCAAGGGGATCTAGTTGTGAAGGAAGACGATGGTCCTTATGAGAAGGGTGATGTCCTTCGGAGTTTCCATCATCAGGCTCGTCGGCCGATGTCCCGGAAGGCACTACTGGCTGGTTTCTTAACAGTCTGGCTGAAGAGGTGCGTGGTGCCGTCTTCTTCGGGTGACGTCGTTCATCCGAATGTTTTGTTGCCTGCTGTTTGTTTGGTTCATGGTCGTCCTCTGGGTCTTCTTCTGGCCATGATATGCTGTATCCAGAGAGGCCTTCGTGCATTAACGGAGGCTTTTTGCAGGCCGCCAGCAACGAAGCGTAGAAAGGGGGCCACTTCACCTCGCGACGGTCCTAATCCCAGGATAGGTCTGCCGTATACTTATTTTATGGCGTGGTTCACCCTCCATTGTCCTTCTTTGATTGAAGCTGGAGAGGACCCCCCGCAAGATGTTCGAATGGCGCTTCTTCGCCGATTCGAAGGACGCTCGTGGCAGAAAACTTACGTGGCTAAGGCTCGTAAATTGGTACGTCGCTATGACGTCTATAGTCTCTTCCACTGTTTTCCCCGTATTCGGGGTGCAGGCTATAAGGAAGAGTTCAAAGATGCGGGGGAGGGGCAGTCGTTCCTGAGCCGGGGAGTTTTTGAGTGGCTGGTCAGCATCCGGCCTTCACATCTATTATACCAGAGCGGGGACATCTGCTACTTGGAGCCCTATGTTCCAAGTCGGTTTGCTCGGCAGTTTGGATATGACCAACTGTATGTGGGCAACCCAAATCTCCATCTGGCTTTCATGGGGAGTCTCATTGATGGAGCCCGTGCCTGGCGATTCTTCATTGCAGGTTATACTGGGGCGCGGCTGCGTATGCCGTTGAGGACTCCCAATCTTCTAATGACCCTGTGCTTCTGCCAGTGGTATGCGACTTCCAACTCCACACCCTTGGATTCAATGCTAACAGTTCTGGTGTGAAGTTAATTTCTCAGCGACTAAAGTAGAAGGTCTTTGAGAGAAGGGAAGGTAAGAGGGTTCGCGTCCCGGGCATAGAAGAATTCGTTGCTGTTGATGACAGCGAAGCCTCGGATGCGGAAAGTCCTCGCTTCGAAGCGGAGGTTGGTGCCGAGACTCTTGCAGCTGGTTCTGGCGTGATGGGGACAGCTCCCCCAAGACATGTAGAAGAAGCAAAGGAGGAGGATCCTGACGTTCCTCTTAAGCGCAAACGGACAGGTGGATCTCGTAGGAAGCAGTTGGTGAAGAAGCCCCATCGCCAAGCTCCTACGGTTGTCGTAGAGGGTGATGAGGCCGGCTATGTTGCCGTCCCGGAGGAATCCGGAGGTGATGCAGCTGACGTTGGTCCTTCGGGCGCTGGGACTTTCAAAGGAAGTCCTGTAGCGTCAAGCTCCTTTGGGTGGTCCACGGAAGATTCGACAAGCGAAAGCGGGCCGGCCATTCGTGTTAACTCCGCAAAGGACTTTCCAATGGAGCCCGTAGAGACTGATGCGGCTGCCAAGATGTTTGAGGCGACATCATCCTTTGGTATTGTTCCGACCTTTTGGCTTTTACTATTTATTGTGTCTTGCCTGAACACAATTTTGTTGCAGGTGTTCCGCCTCAGGGTGCGTCAACTTCAAGGAACCAGATGATCTTCTCGAGGGGTCAAGAGGTGACATGAGCACTTCGACCGCGGCGGATGCTGCTGTGTTGGACGCGCTGTATGGTGACCTGCCCCCTTATCGGCCTGAGCTAGTCGAAGGAACAGAGGTTGAAGGGGTGGTAGTCCCGGAGGTGTCCTCACTCCCAACTATATCAACGAGTGAGGTGCCATCAGTTTTGCCAGGTACGGAGCTGAGAGTGATTACAAGCCCTACTTCCCCAACCCTGGTGGTTGAGCCTGAGGTTCAGGAGATGGTCACTAGTCCTACCTCAGCGGTGGCTAGTGTACTGGCTTTAATGAAGACTCCGCCGAGATCACCGATGACCTGTCATCCTGCTGTAGCCAGTGTTCCCGCCGTTCCTTCCACAGTAGTGTCAACCAGGCTGGTGGATTTTTCTGAGGCTGTCCATCTACCAGAAGTGGCCGAGGTTGAAAATGATTTTATAGGTGACATAGTTGATAGCTTTTATAAAGGCTTAGGGCGATCCATCGATCTGGTATTGAAAGGTTCGACTATGTCGTTCTCAACTTTAAAGGTGGTCCTCTCCCGCAGCATTGAAAGTATTCGGGACTTTGAAAGGTATAACCAGGCCACTGCCTTGGAACTCCTAGTAGATCAATTTGAGAGGGACGTAGAGGAATGGTGCCGTCTTAGCCGCTTAGACCTGGAGTCTTCGGTTAATGAGCAGCTTGCGCATCTTGTCGCTCAAATGCATGAAGCCCGTCTTGTTGCTCAGGAAGTTGCTAAGGCTATTTCTTCTAACTTGAAATCCTTGGAAATAAGGCAAACAGAGTTGGGAATGCCATTGATGCTCCACCAGTGCTCTTCTTGACGCTGAAGATAAAATTGGGAAGGCCAAGGAGATGATTAGGAAGGGGAATCTTCTCCTATCCAAGCTGAACCAGTGCGTCTTGAAGAGACCGTGCGGCTTGAACAGCTCAAGGCTCAGAGTGATGAACTCTCGCAGCAGGAGTTGGCGCAGAGGGCGACTTTGGCTGAGGTCGAAGCTCGTTTGGCCCAGGCGACGAACTTTAATGAGGCTGAGCTGAGGTCGCAGGCGCTTCTCCGGGCTGCTGATGATAGGAGGACGAGGCTGGCTTCCTTTGAAGAGCGGATCAGATCTTATGATGTACGCCCGTAGCTTGTAATATATGTGCCTCCATGTATCTCATCCTGGAACTAATAAAAGTGATTTTGTTTTGACTCCAACTTGTTCTACTTTCTGAATTGTCGGTCCCAAATTGTATTGCAGCCGTTTGAGAACATAGTCTTTGTTGGATTGAATACTGAGACTTGGCTGTCTGCTGGTTCAGAGGTCGCACTGACATAACCGGTTGAGAAGCCACAAGCTCAAGATTAGCTTTTATGGGGCTAAAAGGGTAATACTTGTCTTTTGTAGATGTCAACAAGTACGGATGAGACCTGTCTTTTGTAAATGTCAACAGGCTTAAGGTTGAGACTTGGCTGTCTGCTGGTTCAGAGGTCGCAATGACATAACCGAATGAGACGCCACCAAGCTTAAGGTTGGTGATACTTATCTTTTGTAAATGTCAATAAGTATCGAGACCTGTCTTTTGTAAATGTCAACAGGGCTCGGTTGAGACTTGTCTTTTGTAAATGTCAACAAGCTCGAAATTGAGACTTGGCTGTCTGCTAGTTCAGAGGTCGCAATGACATAACCGATTGAGACGCCACCAAGCTCAAGGTTGGTGATACTTATCTTTTGTAAATGTCAATAAGTATCGAGACCTGCCTTTTGTAAATGTCAACAGGGCTCGGGGTTGAGACTTGTCTTTTGTAAATGTCAACAAGCTCGAAATTGAGACTTGGCTGTCTGCTGGTTCAGAGGTCGCAATGACATAACCGATTGAGACGCCACCAAGCTCAAGGTTGGTGATACTTGTCTTTTGTAAATATCAACAAGTATCGAGACCTGTCTTTTGTAAATGTCAACAGGCTCGGGGTTGAGACTTGTCTTTTGTAAATGTCAACAAGCTCGAAATTGAGACTTAGCTGTCTGCTGGTTCAGAGGTCGCAATGACATAACCGATTGAGACGCCACCAAGCTCAAGGTTGGTGATACTTATCTTTTGTAAATGTCAATAAGTATCGAGACCTGTCTTTTGTAAATGTCAACAGGGCTCGGGGTTGAGACTTGTCTTTTGTAAATGTCAACAAGCTCAAAATTGAGACTTGGCTGTCTGCTGGTTCAGAGGTCGCAATGACATAACCGATTGAGACGCCACCAAGCTCAAGGTTGGTGATACTTGTCTTTTGTAAATGTCAACAAGTATCGAAACCTGTCTTTTGTAAATGTCAACAGGCTCGGGGTTGAGACTTGTCTTTTGTAAATGTCAACAAGCTCGAAATTGAGACTTGGCTGTCTGCTGGTTCAGAGGTCGCAATGACATAAACGATTGAGACGCCACCAAGCTCAAGGTGGTGATACTTATCTTTTGTAAATGTCAATAAGTATCGAGACCTGTCTTTTGTAAATGTCAACAGGGCTCGGGGTTGAGACTTATCTTTTGTAAACTTCAACAAGCTCGAAATTGAGACTTGGCTGTCTGCTGGTTCAGAGGTCGCAATGACATAACGATTGAGATGCCACCAAGCTCAAGATTGGTGATACTTATCTTTTGTAAATGTCAACAAGTATCGAGACTTGTCTTTTGTAAATGTCAACAGGGCTCGGGGTTGAGACTTGTCTTTTGTAAATGTCAACAAACTCGAAATTGAGACTTGGCTGTCTGCTGGTTCAGAGGTCGCAATGACATAACCGATTGAGACGCCACCAAGCTCAAGGTTGGTGATACTTGTATTTTGTAAATGTCAACAAGTATCGAGACCTGTCTTTTATAAATGTCAACAGGCTCGGGGTTGAGACTTGTCTTTTGTAAATGTCAACAAGCTCGAAATTGAGACTTGGCTGTCTGCTGGTTCAGAGGTCGCAATGACATAACCGATTGAGACGCCACCAAGCTCAAGGTTGGTGATACTTATCTTTTGTAAATGTCAACAAGTATCGAGACCTGTCTTTTGTAAATGTCAACAGGCTCAAGGTTGAGACTTGTCTTTTGTAAATATCAACAAGCTCGAAATTGAGACTTGGCTGTCTGCTGGTTCAGAGGTCGCAATGACATAACCGATTGAGACGCCACCAAGCTCAAAAAAATTGGTGATGGAATTTGGGAAGAGGTCTCGTTTTCACGAGGAGAAACGAGGAAATCACTGTCATAGGTTTAGTGTTAACGTAACAGCGAAATGTATATGTGGTCTTACCATTCTATGGATGAGAATTGGTAAGTGATTTTGGAGAGGGAATCAAATGGAACAGGTCCCTTAGGATTTTTAGCAAATCCCCAGCTGTCAACGGGTTTGATATGCCTTTACCAACTTCCGTTTGAATTGGGCTAGCCATGCTATTCCCCTCAGCATGATGAGTTATCGAGGACTTATGTTGGGCTTAAAGGCCAACATTTTCCTCTCCTTAATCGTTAAGGATATTGGATCATCTGGTTAGCGTATGTGTAACCTTGATTCTCCTTTGAGAGAACTAGTATATGGCCAGGTTTCTACTGGTTTATGGTTGTATGATCTCGCTTGGAGGAAGAGAAAGGCTCTCTTTGCATGTACTTGGGCATAAAGGTTTTGATCAGAGGTGTAATGTTAACTTGATCATGAGAAGGATCCTTAATCAAGGATAATACTTCTTTAAGAACTTGTTATTGATCGGCATCATGAGTAAATCGCCATCTGAAGTCATGAGGCGGTATGCTCCGTTTGAATAGACTATTCTATTACAAACGGTCCTTCCCATTTAGGTTGAAATTTTCCTTTGGTCTTGTGCGTCATAATCATCGGTCGTCTGACGACTAAAACCAAGTCTCCTTTCTGGAAGACTTTGTTTGATCTTCTTACTGAAGGCTTTTGAGATTCGAGCTTGGTACAGCTCGATGTGTTGCTGAGCTTGTAGTCGCTTCTCGTCTAGGCCTTCGAGCTCTTGAAGACGCAACCATTCATTGTCCTCTGATGTGATCTTAGTCATTAGAGCGACTCGCAATGACGGCATCTGGATTTCCAACGGGTTGACTGCTTCACACCCGTACACTAGGGAAAAAGGTGTATTGCCTGTCGGTGTCCGAACCGTGGTTCGGTATGCCCAAAGACATTCACCAAGCTTTTCATCTCAGTCTCGCTTATTCGAGGAGACGAACTTCTTGAGTAGCTTGATGATCGTTTTGTTGAATGCTTCCGCTAAGCCATTAGCTGCGGGATTATAGGCAGTTGAAGCCACATTCTGAATTCGGTATTTATCGCAGAACCGATAGAATACTTGGCTTATGAATTGGGGACCGTTATCATGGATGATCCGCCTAGGAACACCAAATCGATGGATGACATGGTGTTTGATGAAATTCACCACGTTAGAGGTTTTGACTTCAACCAGTGGTATGGCTTCTGCTCACTTTGAAAAGTAATCGGTTATTGCCAGGATAAACCGGTGACCTCTTGTCTAAGAAGGGCTGATTGGCCCTACGACGTCGATTCCCCATGCTTCGAATGGCCATGAAGCAACAGTTGGGTGGAGTAACTCCGAAGGCTGGTGTATGAAGTCCGCATGGATTTGGCACGCTTTACACCTTCGTGCATATTGGATGGCATCGACTATCATGGTTGGCAATAGTATCCAAGCATATGCAACCTGTCTTTGAGTTTTGAACCTGGCTGATGAGCTCCGCAAATGCCGTCGTGTGCTTCTTTAAGCACTTCCTGCACCTCTGAATTGGAAAGGCAACGGAGGAGGATACCGTCATATGAACGATGGTAAAGTGTCTTCAGAGTTGGATCGTAGTAGAAACGGAGAGACCTTCGTCTGATAGATGCCGCTTCTTTAGGATCGTCTGGCAGCAGACCATGTAAAGCATAGTCGATGAGAGGAAATCGCCAATCTCTCGGCTCAAGATCCATCGAGACATTATAGACTTCTTGGGTTCTTAACATATGCTTAGAGCATACAAGATGTCGAGTTGCCACTGTGAGGTGATACTCGGTGTCGGCTGGCAGAGCTAGTGTTGTTGCTAATGCAGCAAGAACATCCGCCTTAGTATTCTGAGATCGAGACACGTGCCCGATGTGGAAACCATCAAACAGATTAGCCAATTCGATGGCTGTATGGTAATAAGGCACCAAGTCTTCGTGGCGGACCTCATATTCGCCTTTAACCTGATTGATAATTAGTTTTGAATTGCCGTAAGCTTCAAGGTAGCGTACCCCCAATCCGTGGGCGAGCTGAAGTCCAATAAGTAGAGCATTATATTCTGCTACATTGTTGGAGCAAGATTCCGTCAGAGAGAATGCTCTAGGAAGGTTGTGATTCTGTGGGGAGATAAACACAACCCCCACGCCGGCAATGATGCTGTCTTTAGGACCTATTCGCGATGCTCCATCGAAGAACATCTGCCAAACTATCCTCCGCTGTAAAGGTAATAGCAGGTACCTTTGATTGTACATGATGGCATTCAGGGCAAGAAGACTGAGCGTCATCTTTAGGGATTTATGGCATGTATGTCAGGAATGACTCTGAATTAGCAAGCACATCTCTGAGTGCTTCTCTTGTCTCTTTTGAGAGACGAAGGAGCTCGTGTATTGTAATACGAGCCGGGATATTAGCCAACTGGGCCAATATGTCAAAATGAAAGGGCGTGTCAAGCCCTGGGCCGGAAGGCTTCTTCAGGACACGATCGAACCGGACTTCTTTAAAACTTCTCTTTACCCTTGATTGGAACTGAAGCGGATGCTGGTATTTGTACTGACGTTGTTTGCTATTGTATCTCGTCAGTAGTCTTCTCATACTGCTTTAAGTATGATTTTCTGGATCGAGTACCTGTCGACTGAGGTACATCGGCCCGCATTGTGCAAGCATGCTTTTCTCCTTCAGAATCACTGAGGGAAGCCGTTGTCATCGTCTGGTAGGACAGAGATGACATTGCAAGATTTGCCCTTTGAGTTGGACTCCTTTGAATCCCGCTGTACGTCTTGGACGAGGTTTGGGTGTATCCACATGACTTCCCCTGTCTCCAATATTAAGGGAACAAGACCCTTATTATCTTGAGTTTTAGCTAGAGGATGCTTGACTTCCAACCGTGGTGCAGGTACTGGATAAGTCCCGTCAGGAACTGTGACCTTTGGGGCTTTGCCGAACTCGAGGGTTACCATATTGGCAGTGACTTTCTTCTGCTCTGACTTTAGTGTCAGGACTCCAGCGTCGATCAAGGCCTGGATTCTGTCCTTGAGGACGTAGCACTTGTCGGTAGGATGGTGAATCATCCTGTGATAGAGATAGTATTTGGGGTCGTTTGTGCGTCCTATTTCATTAGGACGTCGAGCATCTGGCAGCTTCATTTTATTCCCTTTGTGAAGTAAATGGAATATCGTGACCACCTGATCGTCTCTGAAGGAGTACTGTTTTGGAGGGAACTTAGGCTCCTGATTGTTGAAGCCGCTCTTCTTGGCCTTCGACTGCACGTCCCCGGACAATTCTACAGACATAGTCTCTTTCCCTTTGGCTTGAGAAGACTGCGCCATGTCGCTACGTCCTTTACTGTTCATACCCCATTTGCCTCTAGGGGTGGATGGTTCGAACTTTTTAGCCGACTTTTCGGTTATCTCAGCTTGTTCGACCAATTCTTTCCAAGTGTGGGCCTTGACAGCCCCCATGCGAACTTCTACTTGGTCCAGGAAGTTGTGCCTACATGTCTGTAAGAGCATGGGTAGTGGCATCCCTACTGGGCACATCAAGGATAAGTTCTGAACGTTCAATGTAGTCACGGACAGATTCGCCCTTCTTCTGTATGGTGGAGAGGAGCTTGTCCATGGTCACTTCGGTATCATCCTCATAGAAACGAGAGAGGGACCAGGTCTCCAGGTCGATCCAAGAATTGATAGAGCCCGGAGGGAGACTTCAGAACCAGTCAAATGCCACCCCCTTTAAGGTGCCAATGAACAGCCTAGCCATGATGGCGTCGTTGCTTATAACATTACCAGTCTGAGACGGAAGTAGTAGATGTGCTGATTTGGTGAACTCTTACCATCATACGTATGCAACGTTGGTGGTTTGAACTTCGGTGGATATGGCACCGAATCCCACTCTAATGGGTAAGGACGGACTGCCCCTACTTTCTTTAATTCATCCTCTGAGCTAGGGATGCGATTTGAGCTTGGAGGCCTTTAAGGACTTCGGCGTCTAAGGAAGAACCCTCCTTGGATTTCTCCGTCTTTGGCTGCTCATTGCTGAAATGTTCCTCCTCATCATGATTGCTCCCGGCATCATTGTCATTCTGATTGCGGAGGAGTCGAGCAAGCATCTGTTGAATATTGTCCAGGGCCTCTTGCTGGATTTTGGAAGTTTGCTCCTGAGCTTCCAGGCGCCGACGAAGGTCGTCGTTAATGTTATCAGCCATATTAACTGATGCTCTATCCGTTCGCCACTGAGCTAACTGTCGCCGAAGAGGCGTACCCACTATCTTCGTCTTCTTCATCTGATGGTTGGAGTGGTCTCCTGGGCTCCGGCGAGGCTAGGGCCGTTGAGAAGTAAGGCTGTTTGTAACTGTAGGGTATCGCCACCCTAGATTGGTGTTTTGAAAAACACCTTCTCCATGTACTAAGACTTCGCCTAAGCTGGGCTGTAATCTAGATCTGGGGAGCTGTAGGGGGCGTCATCATGTGTTTGACCTCCCCTGCGTAACTCTCGTCCTCTTCCGGTCATGTTGACGGATACAAAGGCTGGATCTTGTGAGATGCTCCTTTTGCGATGCTTCAATGGGACATGTACGGACAGCCGATCAAAAACTGATCGCCGCATGGGGAAGTGGCGATGATTGGTCGTAACCGGCAACGAGCTGAGTGGACTGTCACCAGCTGACATCCCTTTTGTTGACAATAGGGGGAGGGTTCGGAAAGACTCCGACTTCCGCTTGTTCGCCAAGAGCTCCCGCAAGTCAGGCCCATTAGAGCCTGAACAATCCCGCGTAGAGGCCTTTTTGGGGCGTTCATAGGATGATATCCCGTTCCTCTTATCCATGCAGAAGGGAATAGCACTGAATAGTACTTCAGTTCTAGTTTCGCGGTCATGGACCCGGTGAGTACGCTGAGGTACAGTAGCTTCGCTGATATAAACGAGGCTGGCACAAGGCGTTGCTGTTCTTGAATCATGCGACGGTATGATTGTCGTCATGACTTCATGGTCGGCAGCCTTGTTGGAGCAGGCAGGCATCTTGCCTTTTTCTTTGTGAGAAAGGCGCGGTTTTGGCGTAGCTACGCCTGAAGCTTCGGCCAGAGACTTCTGTTTAGGCCTCCACATCCGCTTTGGCAGAGGATACTTAGGTTGAACCTGATTAGCGACACGCAAGGCTGAAGGGTGTTGGCAGAATTCTGCTTCTGGTTTCTGTTCTGAAACCTTGGCCATGGAGACCTTCCTGTGCTTCCGTGCTCGAAGCATTAGGCCACCCCAGAGAGGACTTCTTCGAATCTTCCTTGATCGAACTGAACCACCAAGTTCTCGAAAGTGCAGGACTTGGGCTGCGGGCGTGCTTCCTTGTTGCGCCAGAGAACTGCAGTAGGTTCGTAGGGAGCCTTTTCTGTCTCCTCAGAGACTTTCCTTGAAGATTTAGCCAGAGGGGCTCTGGCTGCACCGGCTTTTCTGATTTCAGAGTTAGACCCGAATGTCTGTTCGTCGCATTGTGATACTTGATTCTCGGTAGTGGAGAATGCGTTCCCCAGCGGAGTCGCCATCTTGTTTTTCATTGATTTGCAAAGGGGAAAACTTACAATAAAAAGAGTTTGAGGAGCTAAATTACAAGTATTCTTAAAAAGATTACAAGTAGATCTCCTCAGAGATTCTGGAGAAGTGTGCCGATAGGAGTCTGGTCAGCGCGCGACCACTTTGTCCTTTGACGATGCGAGCGATGAGATTCCCTTCTCGCCTGGTTCTGGGAATCAGAGAATAGAAGGTTGGTAGAACCCTCTTGCTACTTCTCAAAGCCGCCTTCAATTAGGAATTCCTTCTCGCCTGGTTTCGGAGATTCCTTGAGAAGAAGGTATTAGGGTATAACACCCTGAATAGAGAAGCAATTCTCTAAAAGTCTCTGAGTTCAAGAGCGCACGGTGCGTCATGAAGAAGCCTCTGCTTGTGGAGTCCTCTTGTGCGTGTCGTCTGAGAAAAGCTCCCCCCTCCCTTTTTCTTCTCTCCTTGTACCCCTGATGGGCTATTTATAGGGAGAGCAAGGGTATAACCGTCCTTGAAGATATGGAAACAGATTGAATCAAATCTGTTTGAATCTGGAAAGTAGCCTTGCTGCGAGGTTAAATCATCTTCTGCGAAGCTAATAATGGCAGGTCGGTTGATCTTCTTGATCTGTTTTGATCCTTTCCATATTGTTGGAGGATTTCCCCTGATCTCCTTACTCGTTTTAAGAGAGTCAAGAGATTGTGACATCAACTGCCAAATTTGATCTCCGATTTTATCTTAATTGGATTTGATCTGATTAGATCTGATTTCGTCCAGAGATTTGATTGGTTAAAGGTTGACCATAGCAGACCAACAGTGGCGCTGCCCGCCTTGAACTCACAGCGGAGCTGGAGGCAGTTTCTGGCGAAGTTCGAAAGAAACTCTTCGGCAGAGCTAGAAGTCGTTTGTGGCGAGGCTACCATATACCCTTTCTGCGCAGTTGTGTATGGCTTCAGGGCGGAGCTGACTTCCTCTGGCGAAGCTATGAGTTAGCTTCCTGGTGAGGCTTTGAATGGCTTCAAGGCAAAGTCGGGTGATCCTAGCCTCTCAAGCGAGGCTATCCCTTTGGGCTCATGTGATGCTAAGTGCTAGCACCTTAGACCTACTGAGGTCTGTTCAGAAACAATCTGGGTTCACTGTCTGCTTGCTGGATCAGTGGAGTCCAAGTTGCTTCTCTGTCCCTCGGAGATAGGTGAAAACTGGTCTTCAGCTCGTCTGTCACTTGTCTTTTGTAAATGTCAACAAGTTTAGACATTATTTGGACCAATAAGAATCTTGTCTTTTTTAAGTGTCAACAGCTATAAGTTAGCTCGCAGCGAGGCTGTGAAGGAGCTTCCTGCGATGCTAAGCAACTTTGGTTTCTTATGCGAGATTTATCTCGTGGGCTCGTGCGAGACTAAGTGTTGAGCTAACTTAGGGTCCCTGGACCTGCTTGGGCCTTCTCACGGGCTTTTTAAGGACGACCTCGGCTTACTGTCTGCTTCACTGGATCAGTAGAGAGTCTAAGTTACTGATTCGTCCCTTTGAGATAGGTGAATAACTGGTCGTCGGCTTGTCTGCCACTTGTCTTTTGTAGATGTCAATAAGTTAGACATTTCAGGCCAGTTAGGAATCTTGTCTTTTTTAGAGTGTCAACAACGTGGTGCATTTTCATTCCAACATATGAGTATAATAACAAAATTATTATAGAATATGATACAATATTATAAGAATATTACATCACTGATGAGCACAACTGCTAGAATACAAAGAGATATACATTAAAAATAGTATAAAATATGCTCACGAATTACAAAAAGGAAACTTGAGAGACAAGCAAGGGGGCTAGAAGGATAGGGCTCCAGATGGTCTGCCGATGATCCACGTTTCCTCTGCGCATCCCTGATCAGCAACCAGAAGAATTCACAAGCTCCAAGCTCTGAAATCTGGATATGAGAATCTAAGGGAGTGAGAACTCCCTAATGAGTGGTGTTTGTGAATGCCAAGTGACGTCCAAAAATAAGTACACATATATCAATAAATCCGAATCTTAAATATGCATTGAAAATCGTGTCGTGAGCACAGGTGTAGCACCCCGTTCCCGCGATACATACTCAGATACGTGCCCCGACTTTTTTCGACCGTATTATTGCAATTTCTTCTAGTATTTGTTTTTGGATTGTGATTGGTTCTGTTATTTGGTATCAGATCTGGATTCTCAGTTTTAGAGTCAGCCCTGACCCGGACCGGGAATCCGATACCGGCATACCTCCCGATTTGACCTTTCTAGTAGTCCGATTTGACCTATTTAAGTTTTAAACACTATTTTCCAATTTTTAGATTTTCTACGATTTTATGAAATTTTTCAGAATTATTTTGTAAAATCTCCAAAATCGGTGTCAGTTCTTAGAATTTTATTTTCTATCTAAATACTTTTTTTGAGATTTTTCTAAATTTATCAAATTTGACCGATTTGGTGTCGACCAGTACCGTCAGAAGATTTCAAGATTTTTAATTAAAAACTAAATGAATTTCTCGAATTTGATTTCACCATACATCTTAAAATAATATTTACTATTTTGAGAAATTTTAGAGTGATTCTGAAACAGTCAAAATTTTCCCTATTAAAATAATAATATAATTACCGTTCTTTTCTTTTCTTGCTTTTTCCTTCTCCCACTCCTCTACTTTATACTCCTAGGTTACTTATTATTTAAATATTTAATAATATGTTTATTTATTAATTTTCTTAATTCTTCTTATTTTTCCTTTTCCTTTTTCTTTTCTTTCTTTTTCTTCTTTTCTTTTTCTCTTTCCTTCTCCCCATCCCATGCAACCCGACCCATGCCCTGTGCCTGCACCCGACCAGCAGCAGCAGCAGCAAGCAGGGGCATCCCCCCATCCCTCACCCATTCTCTCCCTCTCCTTCTCCCTTCTTTTAATTTCCTTCTTTCCTTCCTTTCTCCTTCTCCGCTTTTTCTTCATTTTCCCCA
>JAVJIF010015899.1:0-99165 GCA_038442645.1 Agave tequilana
TTTACATTGTTATTTTCAATTGGTATCATTGGATCTTTTCAATTGGTATCTAAATTGATATTTTTTGTATATACTCATATTTTGTTTCCTATATATGTATGATTCATAATTCAACTTATATCAATTTCTATTGATATTATCATTTCTCATACATATATATGATTTTCATGTGCTTGCTTTACAATTGGTTTACTTATTTAAAGCACAACACAAAGTTTATGATAAGCTTATATAAAAAAATAATAAATTTTTTTTTTTGATCATGGTTTTTCAATTGGTATCAATATGTTTCAACTTCAAATTTGTTATAAATTTACAATTGGTATCAATATGTATTGCCTTCAAAATTTGTAATGATTACTTACAATTGGTATCTTAAAAATTTAATTTTCTAAAGATATCTCAAATTTGTTTTGAATAAGAAAAATTAAAAATATTTTTGATTTGTATTGCCTATATGCAAGGGGAGCTTAACATCTCTTCTACATATAGATTCATGTTGAGTGTATCTTGTATTAAGGAGCTTGACAACTCTTCTTTATGTGATACACGTGTGTAGGGGGAGCTTCACATCTCCTCTTATGTATTACAGATTATGTGTTATGTGAATTAGGGCTTGTCATCCCTTCTTCATGTAATGTATATATGTAGGAAGCTAACTTAGTATCTTCCTTTCATGAATGTATATCGCATATAACCTTTTATTGTTTTGATTGATTTGTGTTTACCCCTTCATTGGTTCCTTATTTTGGACAGAAAGGGGGAGAAAAATTTATTTTGTTTTTACTTTAACCCCTTTGTTAATGATTGACAAAAAGAGGGAGAAGTATTTGGTATGTATATATATATATATATATATATATATATATATATATATATATATATATATATATATATATATATATATATATATATATATATATATATATTATTATATATATATATATATATTATATATATTGCATGTTTTTTCCTTGCTTTATTCATAAAGGGGGAGAAGTATTTATGTTTATGCATATATGTTTTGTTTTGCAAATAGGAGAAAAGAATTTGATTTGTTTTATGCTTGTTAGCATGTTTTCTTCATACATTTGCATACATGTTTATGAGCATTCATTGCATATTTATTTATTTATTTGTTATGCATGAGTTAAGGGGGAGCTTCTTTGAAGCTTTACTTTAATCCATGCATATATAACTTCATGAGTTTTGTCATCATCAAAGGGGGAGATTGTTGGCCCAAAGGCCATCACTCTAGTTTTGATAATGATCAACTCATGTAGTTATAGTACTAATGATCTTGTGTTTATTTAGTCTCAGATTTATAATCAAGATCTTAGTAGGTGTGTAGCTTCAACAAAGGATTTAAAGTCGAGTTTTGGAGCTAGCACGGTTTGATTCAAGAGCTTGTACATCAAGACCACATCAAGTACTCAAGAGGAGTCTAGCTCTTTGGATCGAGTTTGGACCAAGTAAAGAAGATGAGAAGACTTCAAGTGAAGATTCAAGATGAAGGCTTGTGTCTAGGTTTGTTTATAAGATTTTGTTTTAGAAAAAATGTAAAGGATAGAATAGTTGGTGGATTGCTCAAGTATACCATATACACACACACTCTTGATTTAGATAAGTTTTTATAAAAGAATTTTAAGTTTAGAAAAAGACTTTTTATTTTGAAAAAATACCGGTTTGGTTTTTGGTATTCAAGTTTATATGTTTTAACCAAAACCATGTTTAGATCTTGATGTCAAAAACATAGATATTTCACCATGTTTGTGTAGTGGATCATATCCATACACTCTATGCTTTAAAAGCTGTTTTAATATCTTGTTTTTGTATTTGAAGAAGTTTGGAAAATAAGTTTTAGAAAAATCAATTTTGGAAAATACAATTTTTGGTTTGAGCCAATATTTCCAAATTACAAAAATAGTCCAAATTATTTGTAACATGCCTTGATTTTGTGCAAGCATGTTTGTTTATCAAAGTATATTGGTAAAACTATTTTTGTAGATTTTTTGTGATTTATGGGATTTTATTTTAGCCAAAATGACCAAGTTTTTAATCCCAGAATTTTTGTTCTGGCTTCTGCCGGTCGACCGGGACGGTCGACCGTACTAGAAGTCGGTCGACCGACTCGGTCGACCGACGTGCACAGACGTGCACGCCAGTCTGGCTGGAGGGCCGGTCGACAGGGACGGTCGACCGTCCAGAGAGATCTGCTCTCTGAAAATGCCCCGGTCGACCGGCCGATCGACCGGCAGAGAGATCTGCTCTTTGTTCCAGAGGTTCGGTCGACCGACCGGTCGACTGCTGCCCCAACGGTGAGAAAAATGACTGTTGGCGGTCGACCAAGCGGTCGACCGTCAGGCCACCTGGATCCCAACGGCTAGTTCTTCTAGCCCTATAAATTTAGGGGTTTGGGTGCTGTTATTCACAAGATTTTTCAAGTGGTTTTGAGCTAGTTTTTCCAACTCTTTTAAGAGGTTTTCTCCACTTGTATTTGAGCCAAATACTTCCATTCAAAAGGAGAGTTTATCAAGAGTTTTCAAAGTGATTTCTTTGAGTTTTTCACCACACATTCCATCCTTCTTTTCTCACAAACACTTGAGCAACCCATTGACATATTCATTCTATAGGAGTGTTATTGTGAGAGTTTTTATTGGTGATCAAAGTATTTAGATCACCAAGAGATCTTTCTTGTACTTTGAGGAAGCGGACGTGTGTATCCGCGTTGTTTCGAGTTCGTGTGCGAACTTGGTGTTTGAGGTGCGGCCTCGGCGAGCTTGTGGGCTTGCGGTGTGTACGGACTAGGGAGTCCGAGAGCTTGTAGGTGTTGCGGCACCGAGTGATCCGGTGGAATCGGTTTATAGTGAAAATTCTTCAAGTATGAAGGCGGGATGTAGAGCAAGTGTGCTCGAACCTCGAAACAAATCCCTTATGTTTGCGATTGCTCTTTCTCTCTCCCTTACTTGTTTATATCTTGCATGCTATTATTGTGCTTATCCTTGCATGCTTGATATTCATATTGTGCTTAATTGATATATGCTTGGGGATTGTTTGCTAACATTAGTTTTCAACCAAGAGCCAACGCGGCACCTCAACTCAACTCTTATTTAGAGGAATCTTGAGGAGTTAGTTCAGAGCTCTTCACGGAAAATTCGGCTACACTTTTGTGTTAAACTTGGTGTTTAGTGTAATAAGTTTTTAATTTCACATTTAGTGACCATAAGATTAGCCATCACCTATTCACCCCCACTCTAGGTGAATTTACACATTATGCGATATTGGTGTGTACTCCAAAAGCACTCGAATTTAAATTTGAACCTAATAAGCTAGTCAACCTATAATTTTCAAATCTAAACCTAATCTTCTTAAGATTTTTAGCAATTTTCAATTCTTATTTGAACTACTAAATTAGGCAATCTAAACCTAAATGGAATTGAGATTTCTAAAATATCTAATAACCTATATAAACACCCAAACCCATTCTTTCTCTTCTACTTCAAGAGAAAACCCTAATCCAAACTCTCCCCGCTTCAATCTTTCCTTTCTCCTCAAGCGGATCGTGAACGAAAAGGGGTTTCGAGGTACAAGGATTGAGGAGCAAGTAAGGAGGAACAACTCAAGTAAGTAGATCTAACTTGTGAATCTAATTTCAGTTCTCTTTTTAAAAAAATTAAATTAAATTAGAACTACAAAAATAATTTATTATTTCAGCAATCTGATACTCAACTTATCTCATAAAATTTTTGTATGATCATTGTTTTAATACTCCACAAAGCCTTGATTTGAGCAAATCAAATCCAAGAAAGTAAACCCATTTCCTTAATTAATATGATACGAATAGTCTAATCAATACCATATCTATACCAGGGCCATCTATGAACTTTTGTATACATCAAAACTAATTAAAGAGAAATTCAACTAAAATACACACAAATACATATCTAAATTTATACACCCTTTTAAAAATTTCTACAATTTATAATTGGAATATCAAAAAAAAAAAGAAAGAAAGATAAAAAAGAGAAATATATATATATATAGTCGCTACTCAGCTCGACGGGTCTGTGAAAGGCTTGGCCCAGGCGGGGCTGACCTAGGCTTGGTCGGCCGAGCTGGGCTGCAAAGGGGGGCGGCAGGCCCCTTGTGTAGCAAATTCCTAGAATTTTTTTTATATGGCAGAGGCCCACTAGCTATGAGCTGCCTCTTCTGGATCCATACCCGCATGACAGAACCCGACCCAATTGAAAAAATCCAGATTTTTTAACCTGCAGAAAAACAATTAAATAATTAGTTAAAAATATCAAAAATAGAGAAAAATATAAATAACAGTCTATAATACTTCTACTTCTATAATTAGAATTTTTGGAGGAATAGAAATATAAATTAAATCAGATTCCCCCCTTTAAAGTCAATTTTGCTTAAATGGTAAATTCGAACCCGTTAAGAAATTTAATGTTAAAAAGACTTTAAAAACCCAAAAAAAGAAAACTTAAAAATTTGTCAAATTAAACCTATTAATTTCATATAATTCAGAGGATCATATCCCTGAAATCACCTAGAGTGGGGTGAATAGGTGATAATGCTAATCAATGCACAAATTTAAAAGTTATGATGCAACGATCACCCGAAACAAGACTAGAAGCCGAATACCCCGTGAAGGGCTCTGAACTCCTTCCTCGTGATTCCTCTAGATAAGAGTTTGAGGTGCGCAATGCAATCTTGTTGTGTGGTATTGATCGATAATATAGCAATGATTATGAAGCAAGTAAATATAGCAATGAATAAAAAGCAAGTAAATGAAGCAAGTAAACCAATCGCAAACACTGAGATTTGTTTCAAGTTCGAGCACCCAGCTCTACGTCCCCGCCTTCACCCAGAAGGATTTCCGATCCACTAGAACTTTCACAAAGGATTACAACCACTAAGGAGTGCCCAACTCCTCAATCACACTCCTCTAGTCCAGAGGTAGTAGAGCCACAAATACAATAATCACTGGATAATCAAAAGACAACAAACTCTCTCTTGAAAACTTTCTTTACAAAACCCTACGGAATAATATATAAGATTGAAGCTCAAGGTTTTGTAAGTGATATAAAAATAGAAGAGAGATTTTAAGAACCAAAAAAATTTCAGAAAACTTTTGAAAATAATAGCCCAAAACTTAAACAAAAGCTCTTTCTCAAGAAACTCAAAACTTTTAATCTTTGAATTTTTTTGTTATGAAAACCTCTACCCTAATAACCCCTTTATATAGGATTTAGAAAGAGTAAACATAGAAAAGTTTTATCTGAATATAAGAGGAAGAAATTGACCCTCTAATACAGCTAACCACGTTTTATTTAAACTTAAACACATTTTGAAACATGTTAAAAATCAGCCTCCAGAAAATTAGCCATTACTGCCAATCTGGCAGATTGTCAACTTTGAGCACATTTTTCAGGCTATAAACGTCCGAATTCAGAATTAGGTATATAGGAATAATTTGTAAATCTTTAAGTCGTCTTTTTAATACAACTAAAATAAACTCCATATAAGTTTTGATGAGAAAGTTATCAATAAAACACTGACAGGTGTCAAATCAGAAACTGTAAGCTGTTTTCAGAACAAGAATAGAGTTCAACCAAATATTTGACATCTTTAAAATTTGAATTTGAAAATGATTATTGAATAAGAAATTTAGATCTGAAAGTTATCTTTGAAATGCAAGTTAAATAATGTTATTTGAATATAAGAATAAAAAGTTATGATAACAACTATAAAAGGGTGTCAAGCAGATCAGCAGAACTAAAACTGGTTCAAATCCAAACCCGATATATGTACTTGAAATCCAAAACCGATTAAATCAAAAACCAAACGTATTGAATTTATGTGTGTGTATTTGAGCTTCAAACGTATATACTATTCTTTAACAAACTAAAAATATAAAAACTTTATAGGAAGGTGTCTCTGAACCGCGTTGCCGAGCTAGAGCCTTCTCTCCTATGAAAACATCCTCTTGCGTCATTTGCCTTTTAGCGTCATTATCATTGCAATATGCTTAATAAGACCATCATGACTAGTACAAACCTGAAACTCATTCTAAACAACTTATTAGTACCAAATAACTTCTATGTGTTTTGTTATCATCAAAACTTAAACAAATAGAGAGTGTAACCTTTTGGGCCAACAATCTCCCCCTCCCTTTTTGATGATGACAAAACATATAGGTTATAACATAAGATATAAAAGGGATATAAAAACTCCCCCTCAAATGATACTCTATTTTATCAAGTATAAAACATGAAAATATATACATATATGAATATGTACAAAACATGAAACCTACATATACATATATGAGATAAACATGTACAAAATATGAACATGTACAAAATATGAAACCAAAACATGAAATCACCAATGCTTCTCCCCCTTTTTGTCATACATCAAAAAAAGGTTAGGAGACAACCAATAAACAATATATGCATAAACAAGATATAAACATGCATATATGCATACATAAACTCAAATATCTCTTCCCCTTTTTGTCAATTCATTAACAAAGGTAAAAACTAAATTTTTAGATAAACACTAAAATTATTTTGCAACAAGGATATCAAATAGAGAATAATACCAATTTAAGATCATTGATACTAATATTGAAAATGTTAGCATATATCAAACTAAAGTATTTTACATCATAAATGATGGGAGTAAGATACCAATTTGAAATGAAAACTGATACAAATTGAATTTATAACCAATACCAATTTTACATAAAACCAATTTAAAAATAAGAATTTTCTCCCCCTTTATGAAATACTAAAAAACAATGCATAAGCTTGTAATAGATACTAATTAAAAATAATTGACATGATGAACTAAATCAAGCTTAGCAAACATAATTTGTGCTTTTTTTTAAAAAAAATTGTAAAGACATGTGAAACAAGTACAATCAAATCATATATATGTATTTATGGATATACTAATTGAAATATGAGGCATACATATATAGAAAACACATATGAATATACAAACATATGAAATATCAATTTTGATACCAATAAAAATATAATGAGGATCAAGTGTATAACTCAGACTTACCACCCCTTATCATGCACAAGTTTAAAAGATATTCAAGAAGGGTATACAAGGCATGGTCGCCCATCCAACCACCCTTTAAATGGATAGGGTTTTCAAAAATAGGTTTGAAAATAGGATATGTTTGAAAACTCTACCATGTGAAGAATACGAACTAGTTAAAGAAAAATTTGTAAACTAGTACGAAATCCTTCAAGTAAGGAATAAAACAAAAATGTTTTTCATGAAACATGAAACTCACATGATATCCAACACTCAAAGTCAATAAAGCATGAATATGACTCATGAAAACAAAACATGAGTAAATAAGAAGAGTGAGTGTACAAATATAATGTGAAGAACATGATCATGAAAGGTAAACAATAAGCTCAATAGAAATTCCTTTAAGCATGAAAACATGAAAAATCGTCAAAACTAAATTTCATTAAAACAATTTATACTTCAAGACATATGCATATTTTGACAAAACAAGAGGTATACATACATCTCCCTAAACACAATTGAGTCCATAATAAAGATTTTCATGTAAAGCAAATGACTCAAGGGGTATACATGTATATTTTAAGGTTTGGTAAAATAAACATATACATGAAGTGAAAACACATGATCATAAAACATGTCCAAAGATGGGGAATACAAGTTACAATGCATGAATCATCAAAACTAGGCTATACTAGTACATTTAACAAGCACAAATGAGCATTTAAGCACAAACATATAGAAGTCTATTTGTGGCTCACTAGATGTACAAGTATATATCCAAGTTTTAATGAAAACTAACATTTAAACATATATTCAAATCATGAAGCATAAAACAAGACATAAATCAACATGATAAACATAAGTACGATCATTATGTAAATCCACATGCTATTAGAACTATGATATACATAATAGCTAAACAATGGTGAGAACACAACATATGGGTCCATATAAACATGGGTGATCTCAAATGCTATACATGCATGTCAAGGATCTAATAATCATGGCATTATCATAATAATCTATAAACATCAAACATGCTATAAACGATGATATGAAAGCATGTAAACAATAAATGGGAGTAAAGGGATTGTTACCAAAACCGAAGAGGCAACTCTCCATGTCTCCAAACAAGGTGGTCCTCTTCACCAAACTCCCCTTGAAAGTGATGCATCCTAATAGTCCTCTTTAAGCTCGGAACGCATCCACCTCAAGGCACCATCGCTCTCACGTCATGCGAGAGCCCACACCTATATCAAATACAATAGGGGTGGTCTTTGGTACCCATATTCTTTTGGGTCCATGGGGTTAGTACCTTTCCTAACCCAAACAAACTTAGTTGCTAAATTAGAATCATGTATACGATCATAGCAAAATTTAGCAAGGTGGCCCTTACGTCCACAATGTGTACATGTGTACACATGAGCATACATCGTGTTATGGGTATGTTCGTGAGGAGCATGTGTATGTCGTGTATGGTGTGAATGCAAGGATGAAACTTGTTTCTTTCGAACCAAAGATTCCAAGCGTGTATGGTTCATGGCACATTGGCTCAAAGTGGAGCCCAAACAATTCATATTCATCTTTATCAATTTTATATCATTTTCAATTAAAGAAGAAGTGGAGCATGCAATAGGTGTGCTAGGTGAAACTACACTAGCATGGCAAACATGTGAATCTATATCAATTTTCAAAGATTCATTTTTCTTTAAACAAATTTCTAAATCCTTTGAAATTGAAGCAATTTTTATTTTCAAAGAATCATTCTCTTTCACAACAAAATCAAGTTTTGAAGACAAATTTTCATTTTTCTTCAAAATTATTTCACAATCATTTTTATTTTTCAAAAATTCATTTTCCTTTAGGGCAAGGTTTAGTTGAGATTTAAGTGAGTCACGTTCACTAGATATCTCTTCCTTCTCTAGCAAAATCAAATCAAATTTTGAACACAAATCCTTATATTCTTCTTTTAGTTCAAAATTCTTCTTTTTCAAAAGATCATGTTTTTCCAAAAAAAATTTCAAACTTTGTAGCAAGTTCTACATTTAAGGTTTGTACTTCTAAACACCCATAGCAATAGGAACTAGTGCTAGCATCTAGTTGAGTTTCTGATTGTATCTCAAGGGAGTCATTCCCTTGGACCATGAGGCAATGCTCGTCGGACTTGTCTCTCCTAGATCTCCTCTTCTTATTGATAATCTTTGGTAGCTCGGGAGAAGTCAAAATATTCCATACTGCAAAAGCCGAATTATAGTGAGCAAACACATGTAAATGTTCTTTATGAAGAGATGCTCTAAGTGCCTTTAGGGCTATTGCATTGGCCTCTATATGCTTGCTATCATTAGGGTCGGATTCCTTGGTAATGGCTTTGTAAACATTATACCTAGGGTTTTTAAATGCCAACTCATCAATATCTTCCATGTGTCAATTTTAGAGATATCAAACATGGGAGGGCTATCCATGAGTGCAAACTAAATGTGTGCGAATGAAAAAGCAAATATAGATTAGCAAAACCAAGATCACACTCCTAGGTGGTTAAACCTAATATCAGGAGCGTAGGCTCTGATACCAATTGAAATCACCTAGAGGGGGGTGAATAGGTGATAATGCTAATCAATGCATAAATTTAAAAGTTATGATGCAACGATCACCCGAAACAAGACTAGAAGCCGAATACCCCGTGAAGGGCTCTGAACTCCTTCCTCGTGATTCCTCTAGATAAGAGTTTGAGGTGCGAATGCAATCTTATTGTGTGAGTATTGATCGACAATGTAGCAATGATTATGAAGCAAGTAAATATAGCAATGAATAAAAAGCAAGTAAATGAAGCAAGTAAACCAATCGCAAATACTGAGATTTGTTCCGAGGTTCGAGCACCCAGCTCTACGTCCCCGCCTTCACCAGAAGGATTTCCGATCCACTAGAACTTCCACAAAGGATTACAACCACTAGGGAGTACCCAACTCCTCAATCACACTCCTCTAGTCCAGAGGTAGTAGAGCCACAAATACAATAATCACTGGATGATCAAAAGACCACAAATTCTCTCTTGAAAACTTTCTTTACAAAAATCCTAGAGAATAATATATAAGATTGAAGCTTAAGGTTTTGTAAGTGATATAAAAATAGAAGAGAGATTTTAAGAACCAAAAAAATTTCAAAAAACTTTTGAAAATAATAGCCCAAAACTTAAACAAAAGCTCTTTCTCAAGAAACTCAAAACTTTTAATCTTTGAATTTTTTGTTATGAAAACCTCTACCCTAATGACCCCTTTATATAGGATTTAGGAAGAGTAAACATAGAAATGTTTTATCTGAATATAAGAAGAAGAAATTGACCCTCTAATACAGCTAACCACGTTTTATTTAAACTTAAACACATTTTGAAAACATGTTAAAAATCAGCCTCCAGAAAGTTAGCCATTACTGCCAATCTGGCAGATTGGTCAACTTTGAGCACATTTTTCAGGCTGTAAACGTCCGAATTTAGAATTAGGTATATAGGAATAATTTGTAAATATTTAAGTCGTATTTTTAATGCAACTAAAATCAACTCCATATATTTTTTGATGAGAAAGTTATCAATAAAACACTGACAGGTGTCAAATCAAAACTGTAAGCTATTTTTAGAATAAGAACAGAGTTCAAACAAATATTTGACATCTTTAAAATTTGAATTTGAAAATGATTATTGAATAAGAAATTTAGATCTGAAAGTTATCTTTGAAATTCAAGTTAAATCATGTTATTTGAATATAAGAATAAAAAGTTATGATAACAACTATAAAAGGGTGTCAAGCAGATCAGCAGAACTAAAACTGGTTCAAATCCAAAACCCGATATATGTACTTGAAATTCAAAACCGATTAAATCAAAAACCAAACGTATTGAATTTATGTGTGTGTATTTTAGCTTCAAACGTATATACTATTCTTTAACAAACTAAAAATATAAAAACTTTATAGGAAGGTGTCTCTGAACCGCGTTGCCGAGCTAGAGCCTTCTCTCCTATGAAAACGTCCTCTTGCGTCATTTGCCTTTTAGCGCCATTATCCTTGCAATATGCTTAATAAGACCATCATGACTAGTACAAACCTGAAACTCATTTTAAACAACTTATTAGTACCAAATAACTTCTATGTGTTTTGTTATCATCAAAACTTAAACAAATAGAGAGTGTAACCATGAATAACCATTTAAAAAGTGCAACCGAAATTAGTTAAACTTAATTATTGATTCATCTTCAAGAACACCAATTTAATCCTAGGATTTCTAACAAGCATAGATGTCAATCAGTTCATCTTTTAAACTAAACTAGGGTTGATCGAGTGATTAGCAAATTATAAGTTTAATCAGTTATTCATATTTTTATTTTTATTTTCAATTTTTATTTTGAATAAGAAGGTTGCATGAAAATTAAAAGAAGAAAAACAAATAAGCTAAGCAGAAAACTAAATTGATTTTTGCAAAGTAAGAAGAGAAAAAAGAATAAAGAACTTTTTATTGGATGTCCCTGGCCAATTAAAAAGCTCTTCTGCTTCTTCAACAATCTTCTTCTCCAAATAAAAAAACAAAAAATATAAGAAAATTCGGAAAGAAGAAAAGATCTAAAGAAAAATCCTAAGCTTCAGCTCTCAGATCCCCCTCTCTGTTGCTCTGCAGGGGTATTTATAGGAGATTTTAGACGTAGAGTCTCAGTACAACTCTCTCACGAAAACACGTTGCCAGATCTATTCAAACTGCCGCGGTAACGCGGCCATAGCCGCGTTTCCGCGGCAAAAGCGTGGCCAATGGCCACGCGCTTTCTCGCATGGCCTCCTCTGGTCTGTTCGTCTGGGCGCCTCCTCTTGGATTTTGCATTCTGATTCTCGATCTTGAGAATTCGGGATAACCTGAAAAGCAAGTTATCAAAAATCTGAATTTAAAAAGGAGTTGGTCCTTTATCTTTATCTTTAAGCCTTTCTTTTCTTTATCTTTATCTTGTAGTGCAAGCAACCAGGTTCAAGTTGAAGTCTACCTCTGATTTTAGTTAGGATAAGAATCCAACTTATTTTATCCTTCTTCTCCTCTAGATTTGAATAACAATTAGGGGTCCTACTTTATCCTTCCTCCTCCTCCCCTAGATTTTAAATTAATAATTTAAATCTAAGTTTAAATTAGGTTAGATAAGACAGAAGCTTCTAAATTACTAAAATAAATCATGCATGTGGGCTTGCGGGCTTTTTGGGCTTCTAGGCTTCAATTGAGCTTCATTTATTTATTCTTTAATTACTCAAGGCCTGCACAGCATTAAACAATAAAACATTACGTAGCAGTGCTTTATAAAAGAATAAGTAGGAAAATATGATGATAAATATGCACTTTTGACTACCTATCACAGTTGACAGACGTGACTCGGACATGGTGGCTTGCAGAGGAAGAGCGGTTGGAACACCAATCACTTGGGAGCAATCATGGACAGCTTCTATGAGAGGTTCTTTCCCAAGAGAGCTTGAAGGGAAATAGAACAATAGTTCATCAACCTGCAACAGGGGATTCGAAGCATTGATGAGTACGCTGCAGAATTCTTAAGGTTGAGCCGGTTCGCTCCATACATGGTGGCAGAGGAGAAAGACCGGGCTAACCGATTCCAGCAGGGTCTGAGGTTGGACATTCAGAAGTTCTTGGTCACACAACGACTGAGAACTTACTCTCATGTTCTCAGTGCTGCCCATAGCTTGGTGCAGGTGGTAGACAATGAGAATAAGAGCAGGCTGCAGGCAAGGCCGCTGAAGCGACCCTTTGACCAGGTGATTAAGGGACCTTCATCCAGGATCTGCGGTGCTCCACATAACAAGCAACAGTTTACTCCTTCCCCGCGGGTAGTTGTTTACGGATTTTGTCAGTTGCCTAGACATCATTGAGGGGTGTGCAAAAGGGCGAACGGACTATGCCTTGTGGAGCTAGAGATCATCAGCTAGTGAGCTGCCCATCCAAAGGGCAGAGGAGTGTCATGTCCGTTGCTCCAGCATCAGAAGCAGCCAAGAGGAATCAAGTACCTGCAGGTAAAGGAGTTCCACTTCCTCCACAATGACAGGTGTTCAAAGAGTCCCAGAGGAGGGCAGGAGCAGGTCGTGGGAGAGGCCAGGCTTTCAATTTGACTGCAAAAGAGGCAGAGACATCAGAGAAGGTGGTGGCAAGTACCATTCTGGTCCATTCAGTACCAGTCCTATCCTATTTGATTTCGGTGCTTCACGTTGATATATATCTATTAGTTTTGTTATGATGCATTTAATACCCTGTTATGATATGGACACTAAATAGGAGATTAGTACGGAAAATGGGATTATAATCACTAGTAGAGTATTCAGATCTTGTCCTGTAATGATTTGTGGAAGGAAGTTTAGTACAAACATGTTTATAATAAACACTGGTGGATACGATGTGATCTTGGACATGACATGGCCTAGCAAGTATCATGCGATAATTGATTGTCGGAGAAAGAGTGTAATATTCTGAATTTCCCATCAACCAGAGTTTTAGTTTGTTGGATAATTTAGGGCATCCAGACAGAAGCATCAAGGAGATTGCGTCTTCACAGAAGTCGAGGAGATGCCGAAGCCAGTGGTAGAAGAATTTTTAGATGTATTCCCAAAAGACCTACCCGGATTGCCGCCAGATCGAGTCCTGGAGTTTTCCATAGATGTCATTCCGGGTACGGCCCCAATCTCTAAGGCACCGTATTGGATGGCGCCCGTGGAGCTTGCAGAGCTAAAGAATCAGTTGCAAGAGCACTCAGACAAAGAATTTATCAGACCTAGTGTTTCACCTTGGGGAGCTCCGGTGTTGTTGGTGAAGAAGAAGGATGGTAGTAGGAGGATGTGCATTGACTATCGTGAATTGAACAAGGTCACCATCAAGAACAAATATCCTTTGCCCAGGATTGATGACCTGTTCGATCAACTTGGTGGAGCTAAGCTGTTCTCGAAGTTGGACCTCCGTTCTGGATATCATCAACTGAAAGTGAAGAAGGAGGACATTCTGAAAATAACCTTTAGGACTTGTTATGGTCATTACGAGTTCCTAGTCATGCCATTTGGATTGACCAATGCTCCAGCAATTTTTATAGACTTGATGAATCAGGTATTCTCTCCATTTTTGCATAAACTTGTGGTAAATTCATAGATGATATCCTGATTTATTCTAAGAATAAAGAAGAGCATGCAGAGCACTTGAGGATTGTGTTGTAGTCCCTTCGGCGGGAGATGCTCTACACCAAACTGAGCAAATGTGAGTTCTGGCTTAAGGGTGTAGCATCTCTGGGTCATATTGTTTAAGGTGAAGGCATCACAGTAGATCCCAGTAAGGTTCAGGCAGTGAAAGATTGACCCGTCCCGAAGTCGACAAGAGAGATCAGAAGTTTTCTAGGACTGGCTGGAGATTATTGGAGGTTTGTGCAAGATTTCTTAAGGATTGCAGGGCCCCTAACCAAGCTTACTCAAAAGGGAGTAAAGTATGTATAGATTGCGGAGTGTGCTGCTGCTTTTGAAGAGTTAAAGAACAGATTGATCACAACCCCAGTCTTGAAGATGCTTGACGGGACTGGATGTATGGTCATTCTTGTATGACCCGGGAAAGGAGAGAGACGAGAATTTGCGGTAAAAGTTTTCCTTGAATCAAATGAAAAGGATTACAACAAAAACTGTTCCTTCCGGTTACAAGGGAGGGAGAATATTGAATCTTGAATTCCCCCTTTATTTAATGCTGGGTTCTTCGTGTGGCGGTGGAGAGTGAATCTTGTTCTCCGTTGACCAGATGACCGTCCTTCTGGGATCTCCTCTTTGGCCGGTAGAAAGAGTAACTCAGCTCTGTCTACCAAAACTCTCGAAGAGAAGGTAGGCGAAAGCTAGCTCGTACGCAGCGAACTTGCTGAAGAGTTGATCTGCTTCTTTTCTCTCTGTGTCGCCCTCTTGTTGCCGATTGCCAGAAGTTTGACCTTGATGCTGATTGCCCCCCTCCCCTAAAAAAAGTTCTCTCCCTCTTCATAGTGACGGGGCTATTTTTAGAGGTTCAGGGGGTGATCGTGCCCCCTAAAAGTGTTCCACGATGAGGGCCAACTTTCCCGCTACATGGGCGGTGAGCGGCGCCATAATCGGGGTGGTTGAAACCGAGACACGGGTCTGGACCCTAGCGCCTTGAGGTTGAGACGCGGGTTTGGACCCTAGCGCCTTGAGGTTGAGACGCGGGTTTGGACCCTACGCGTCTTGGTTCTGAGACGCGGGTTCGGACTCTCGCGTCTTGAGGCTGAGATGCGGGTGTCGGGCCCGCGTGCCTTAATGCTGAGACGCGGGTTTGGACTTTCGCGTCTTGATTGTCACATTTAGCCTTGCGTCTGGGTCTTGGACCTTTGCGTTTTGGTGGCTTGTCTTGGTGATTTTTTAGACAGCCTATAGAATCCCCTCCAAAGTTTTCGATATTCCGCGGTTAACTGGGACGGATTTCGAAATACTTTGGATTCTAGCTGCATTTGCCTTCATGACTAGACTATTAATGCTCCAGGTTTGATCTATTCTGGGTTGGTCTTCGTGAGTGTACTGTTGAACTCTTTGAAGCCACCAGAGTTGATCATGTTGAGTGTCTAGATACACAGTCTAAACCTCCCCGTTTGCTTTTAAGTCTGTCACGGGTGCGCTTTAAGCCAGGAGTGGTTGGTCGTCTGCTTGCGTCAGTGTACTGTTGAACTGATTTTGCAGAAGCAGGAGGCCGAACGCAGGTTCTTTTTTGAAAAGCGGAGACGAGACTGCTTTAAAGACGCGACTTCTTAGTGAGACGCGACCTTTTGGCAATGGAAACGCGACTGATCTTCATAAGGCAGACGCGATGTTCAGCTGAAGACGCGAATTTTGGAAAGACGCATCTTTTGAATATAGACGCGATTGTCTGGGCGCATTTATGGCGATGCTGATAGGGCATATCCATCGAAGAGACATGGCCGTCGGGTGCGAGTCCGTGCCACGTCATGATTGCTCTGCCAGTTGGCCTGGGGAACCGACGGGATTTCGCCTTTTGGCGCGCGAATTTCCTGGCGCATTAAATGATCCGTGCCACGTGTCGAGCGACGATTCACTGCCGAGTCGTGGCGCATGGTCTTCTCTGTGCGTTAAAGTGATTTTGTTCCACGCGTCGAACAGGGATTCGCCGCAGAATTCATTGGGCCATACGCTGCGTATCTTCGCGAATCCTTGTGCCTATAAAAGGCCACAGTTGGGAAGATTCCTCTTCTTCTCCGAACGCACTCGCTGATAGAATTAAGAAAGAGAATTTCCCTTTTCCGTTCATCTGTTTAAACTTGGATCGAATTAGCAATGGCACCCAAGACCAAGCCGACTGCTTCTTCTTCAAAGGCGACCGTCGCCGAGGCCCGGAGGAGCAGCTCCTCCTCTGCGCAGGATATTGTTCTCCAAGGTGTCCAAGGTAACTGCCTTTTAGGCGTGAATTTCGCCATTAAAGGAAGTTCAAAGAACCCTTAAGAACACATAAATTTAAATCGTGTTTGATTCCCAGACACAGTCTTTGGGTTGATAGCCGAGGCGCGGGTTTGATGACCCGGTGCCATTAGGTCCTGCCTTTTGGACTCTTCACTTAGGATATTTCTAATTGTGAAGAGTTCAGACGCGGACTTGGTTCACAGAACGCGGATTTGATCCTTGCGTTCTGTTTCATCAGCTGCTGATTTTGATGAATCTAGCGTCCGAGTTTAGTTTTTCTCTGTTGAAGCATACTAAGTTGCAGATTGTTCTGATTCCTTTGTTTCATTTCTTGCAGGTAGGCTTGCTGGTTTGCTGGGCCCCTGGAAGTATGCTTTGGCCGGCGAACTTGTTCGATGTTCACCTATAAGAGAGTATATTATGATCCTCGTCACCTATAAGAGAGTATATTACATCTCTGACGAGGACCCAACCCTCGCCAAGGTCTCTTCTGATCTGCTTCACCATTCATGCCTGCTGGCAAGAGATGGTCAGGCTATGCATGACGGCGATGAGGGCTCCGGCGGTTGTGGTGGCGGACAAGATCCTCTTCCTCTCCCACTCCAGAAGTCACATCAAGGACAGTCTATGTCCGTTGGATGGCCTGCTAGGGAAAGGGACGCTCCTGAACGAAGGGTTGCAGGACTTTCTGTTGCCACCAGACCTCAAGAACACCATTGCTCTTAGCTTAGTCAGCTAGAGCGCTTTCGATGTTTACATCATGCATCGTGGTGTAACCAGCTTCTATTGTAGCCACAAAACATCGCGCACTTGGAATCAGACGCGGCTTATAAGGAGTGAGTGTAACCTCTAAGAGAGAGAGAGAGGGACTTCTTTGTACTCCTTAATTGTAACACTCAATCTTATTGTATAAGAGAGCGTTTTGTATCACTTTCATATGTTTGGAAATAAATAAAAGCGACACTTTTCTTTTTGCCTCTTTCCTTGTCTTGAACTTTTTGTCTTAGACCCATAGAAGCAAAGAATCTCCGACTTTGTCAAAATTATGATGATAATCTCAACAAGTCAAACTTTGGAGGGAAAGATCCTATTTCAGGAACTCTCAAAGTACTGTCAGAGGTGTAATATTAACTTGACAAAGATGAAATAATTTTTAGTGGACCTGCCACTTTATAAGAGAAAGCGACAAGTAGAATTGGTACCCCCAGGGAGGGTGAACTTTTATCAAGTGTTTGGGATTAACTTGATTGGGCTCAACTGGGGATTTGAGGGAAACACTGTTGATGGTGTAGTATTAACCTAACATTATTTTTAGGTAGACTTGTTATTCTGCTGAAGAGAATAACAAGTGGGACTAGACTCGTGGGGAATCTAGGAAAGTTTGTTACCGTCAGAGGTGTGATATTAACTTAACGGGTTGAAAGTAGTCTTGTCAGAAGTGTAATGTTAACTTGACAAGGATGTGAGCCAGAGGTGAATATTAACTTAACTCGGAAGTGTCACTGTCATAGGTGTAATGTTTAACTTGACAATGAGGGAATGCTAGAGGTGTAATGTTGAACTTAGCATTGGTCATCTCGGCTTGGATAAGGAAGTCCGAGGGAAAGTCATGGCATAGGTGTATTGTTGAACTTAGCAATGACTTGGATGCTAGAGGTGTGGTGTTAACTTGGCATCATCCATTTCAGCTTCGATATGGAAGTCTGAAGAAAAGTGACTGTAGAGGTGTGATATTAAACCTTGCAGAAACTTGGTCACTGTTTAGAGGTGTGGTGTTGAACTTTAACAGCAATTTGTCAGAGGTGTGATGTTAACTTGACAAAGATTGTCTCATGATGAGAGCAACTTTGAGGACCTGTCATTCTATTGGTGAGAATTGACAAGTGAAAGTTTGAAGTGCCAGAGGTGTAGTGTTAACTTGGAAAATTTGAAAATTTGGTACTCCGTGTAGAGTTGACAAGCAAAATTTGTACTCGACAAGGAATATTGAAAAGTTTCCATTACCAGAGGTATAGTGTTAACTTAGTAATGGTTGTATTTTGTAGACCTACCATTCTGTGGATGAGAATTGGTAGGGGATTTTGGAGGAAGGGGTGGAGCCAAGTCCACTTAGGATTTTTAGCAAACCCTCAGCTATCAACGGATTTGAGGTGCCTTTACCAACTACCGTTTGAGTTGGGCTACCCATGCTATTCCCCTCAGCATGATAAGTTGTCGAAGACTTATGTTGGGCTTAAAAGCCAACATTTTCCTCTATCCTTAACCGTTGGAGGCGTTGGATATCAATGAAGAAGCTCTTCTTATTTTGATCAGAGGTGTACTTTTAACTTGATCAGCAGAAGAATACCATCTAAGGATAGTATTTCTTCAGGAACCTGCCATTGATCGGCATCATGAGTGTATCGCCATTTGAAGTTATGAGGCGATATGACCCATTTGAGTAGACTGACTCTACTACAAATGGTCCTTCCCATTTGGGTTGAAATTTTCCTTTTGTCTTGTGCGTCATCACCATGGGTCTTCTGACGACTAAGACAAGATCGCCTTTCTTAAAAGTTCGTACTTTAACTTTCTTGTTAAAGGCTCTGGTGATTCGAGCTTGGTAGAGCTCGATTTGCTGTTGGGCTTGCAGACGCTTGTCGTCTAAGGCCTCCAGTTCCTGGAGTCGCTGTCGATGCTTCTCCTCTGTCGTCATCTCCGCTGTCAAGGCGACACGTAGAGATGGAATTTGGATTTCCAGGGGAAGCACGGCCTCACATCCGTATACCAAGGAAAACGGCATGGCTTTAGTCGGGGTTCGCACTGTTGTGCGATAGGCCCATAAGCATTCGCCTAGCTTGTCGTCCCAGTCGCGTTGACTCTTCGAGACGAACTTTTTGAGAAGCTTGCCAATGGTCTTGTTGAAAGCTTCTGCGAGGCCATTAGCGGCAGGATAGTATGCCGTTGAAGACACACTCTGGACTCTGAACTTAGCACAGAATCTCTGGAATGCCTGGCTGATGAACTGGGGTCCATTGTCATGGACAATTCGCCGAGGTACGCCGAAACGGTAAATAACGTGATGTTTCACGAACTTGATCACGTTCGACGATTTCACCTCCTTCAAAGGAATGGCTTCGGCCCATTTGGAAAAGTAATCAGTTATTGCTAGAATGAACCGATGTCCCTTTGATGATGGTGGGCTGATAGGACCAACCACATCCATCCCCCACATCTCAAATGGCCATGTAGAGGTCGTAGAGTGGAGGTACCCTGGTGCTTGATGGATAAAATCTCCATGTATTTGGCAAGCGTGACATCTTTTGGCATAGGCGACGGCGTCGGCAACCATCTTGGGCCAATAGTAACCCAACCTTTGGAGTCGATGTGCCAATTTTGGGCCAGGTTGATGGGCTCCGCATGTACCGTCGTGGGCCTCTTTCAATACCTCCTGGGCCTCCTTTGGTGAGAGGCACCGGAGTAAGATCCCGTCATGCGATCGACGATACAATGTTCGTGTAATCGCATTATAGTAAAACTTAGGGGCTTTCCTTCGAATGGCAGTCGCCTCTTTGGCGTCCTCAGGCAGGATGCCGTACAAGACATAGTCGATGTAGGGGAATCGCCAGTCTTTAAGTTCTGGACCGGTTGACGCTTCAAGTGCTTCTTCGCGGTGACGACCTCCCGTTGACTCCTGATAATCCTCGAGAGCATTTCTCGGGCAATACAGGTCGTGGCTGTAGACGAATATCTTCTCCATTGCCCCAGCTGGAAGAGCTAAGGAGGCAGCCAGGGATGCGAGTGCATCTGCGTGCGCATTTTGCCTGCGCGGTACATGGTCGATGTAGAAGCTTGTAAATCCCTCGGCCATGCGGATAGTTGCATTGTAATAGGGTACCAAGTCTTCATGTCTGACCTCGTACTCCCCGCGAATTTGGCTGACGATGAGTTTAGAGTCACCGTATGCCTCGAGATTTTTAACGCCAATCTCATCGGCGAGCTGCATCCCGATTAATAGAGCATTGTACTCCGCCACATTGTTGGAACAAGGCTCTGTTAGCGAGACAGCTCGGGGGATCACATAATTTTGTGGGGAGACAAGTACTACTCCTACCCCCGCCACTACGTGTCCCTTGGGGCTTGTCCTTGATGCACCGTCGAAGAAAAGTTGCCACACTTGACTTTCGAACGATGTCTGAGTCAGGTAGACTTCGGCCACTTCGTCTGTGAGATCCTCGTAGACTTTGGCTGCCCTCGGATCTGGGTGTTCAGCTAGGAAGTCTGCGACCGCTTGTCCCTTTATGGCTTTCTGCGGCAGAAAGTGCATATCATACTGGGATAGCAATATGGCCCATTTTGCCAGTCGGCCATTTAGCGATGAAGGTTTAGTCATAAGTAACCTCAGAGGGTTGACTTTTGATATGACATTTATAGTCTGGCCTACCAGATAGTGTCGCATTTTCTGAATGGCGAACACTAGTGCCAAACATTCCTTCTCGATCGGGTTGTACCGATGTTCGGCTCCGATCATTGTTCTACTCAGATAGTAGATTGCCTGTTCTCGTCCTTCTTCATCATTCTGAGCTAGTAGAGCTCCCAAAGAATGGTCCATTGCCCGGACGTACACTAGGAAAGGCTTTCCGGACACCGGGGCTGCAAGGACTGGTGGTTGGGTGAGGTATTGCTTGATTTCCTCGAACGCTTGTTGGCAAGCATCATCCCAAATGAATGAGACACCCTTCTTCATCAGCTTAGCGAAGGGTTGGCATCTTCCGGAGAGGTTTGAGATGAACCTGCGGATGTACGCCAATCGACCCTGTAAACCCCTGAGTTCCTTGAGGTTTCTCGGGGGTTGCATCTCTTGGATAGCGCGGACTTTCTCCGGATCCAAATGGATTCCTGTGGAAGTCACAACAAATCCTAGGAATTTGCCACTGGCTACCCCCAGGAAGGACTTGGCGGGGTTCATCTTCAATTGATGAGCCCTCATGATGTCGAAGACCACCTTCAGATCAGCTATGTGATCTCCTTTAATACGACTTTTCACCGCAATGTCATCAACATAACATTCCACCGTTTTGCGTATTTGCTGATGGAAAATGGCATTCATGGCCCTTTGGTAGGTTGCCCCCGCATTCTTCAGTCCAAAAGGCATGACAGTATAGCAATATACCCCTAGAGGAGTCCTGAAGGAGGTGTGCTTTTCGTCGTCAGGATACATTTTGATTTGATTGTATCCTGAGAATCCGTCCATGAAGGACATTCGTTCGAATCCATAAGTATTGTCAATCATGACATCTGTGATCGGCAATGGGAATTCATCCTTGGGGCAGGCCTCGTTTAGATCACGGAAGTCGATGCAGATCCGGATTTTCCCGTTCTTTTTGGAGACGGGGACGATGTTGGCTACCCAATCGGGATGCTGTTCTTCCCTGATGAAGCCAGAATCAATAAGTTTTCTGACTTCTGATTGAATTGCCTCCATTATTTCTGGGCGGAACCGTCGCTGCTGTTGTTTGACAGGCTTTACGTTCGAATTGATGTTGAGGCGGTGCATGGCCACTTGAGGATCAAGTCCTGGCATGTCCTCATAGTTCCAGGCGAAGACGTCTATATATTCTTGTACAAGAGATATTAAATCCTTCTTCTCCGATGGTGACAGGCCGTCACTTATGAAGATGGGCTTAGGGTTAGCCTCATCTCCTAGATTGATCTGAACAACCTTATCTTCTGTGGGTGGCTCACGCTGTTCAAAGCGGGTATCCCAAAGAGCATTTAAATGTTTGATCCATGGATCTGTATCAGATTGGATCATTTCTTCATTTCCATCTTCCAGGCGGCTTGTCGAAACCATGTTCACTGAAAGTTTCTTGAAGATGTTGCTGACACTGACATCTGACCCCCAAGATGATGTGTCTGAAGAGTGATTGTTGTTCGACGATTCTTGAGAACCGGAGGCTGATGGGATTGGAGTTGATACATAGCCCAACCCCCTGCGCGTCCGATGATAATAATCAGGGGCCTTCCCTTTCGGCACAAACGATCGAAGCAGGGTTCTCCTTCCTTTGCCGAAGTTCAACCCGGGCTTGTTGGTTAGATCGTACCCCATTTGCTTCATCATTCTGAGCGCTTTCGATTCATAATGGTCGAGCTGAGGGATTCCTCCTCGCTTTTCGATTCTTCGCGGGGAGTTGATTCAGACGAGATTCGCCCAAAAAGAATTGGTTTTTGGCCTTTTCGTCTTGTCGGGACCATGAATATAGATTCCTGCGCATCTCCATTATCCTGGTATGTCCCGAAAGATGATTTTACTGGTACATGCAATGATGTCAAAGCATCCATTGCCGACCGGATATCATCGTCTATGTCGGTACTAGTATCCGACGGTATCGAATCGGATGCACACGCAGAAAAATACTCAAAGTCTAAATTCTCATTAATATACCAGCCGCCTGCATCGTCGGTGGTATTATCAACATCGAGCTTATTAGTGCTCTTTACAAGTGGTTCCAACTTCCACAGGCACTCTTCTTGCTCGGGCTCAGTGTCAGCCTCATTACCAGAGTCTGGCACTTCCAGTTGCGGGGTTTCATCCACCGGATCCTGATATAGGAGGGAGTCCGTGAAATAATTTTTGACCCCCTTAAACGGGTACCTTTCGGCAACCAACGTTTGCACCTTCCCACTCGCGTCAATGTATTTCATGACTTGGTGAAGAGTGGAGGGAACGATGGAGTTGCGGTGAATCCATGGTCGTCCCAGCAGCAGATTGTAGGAAGTGTCGGCGTCGATAACGTAGCACGTCACCTCCGACTTGAGGCTCCCAATCTGGCACTTGAGCTTGATCTTCCCCATCGGACGGGTGCCATTGGCATTGAACCCGTAGATGGTCGTCTGTGTAGGGCTCAGACGGTGAGTAGGGATGCCGAGGTGTTGCATGACTCGGCGGGGCATGATGCTCAGTGCGGACCCTGGATCTACCTGAATGCGGTTCACTTCAGATGATCTGATATAACCTGTGAAGTACAGGGGCCGATCATGCTTCCCTTTAACCTGCATATCATCTGCCGTGAAGGTAATGCAGGGAGCATTCTGGGAGGTGTGGAGACAATTCTCTACATCTTCCTTCTTTGGCACCTGGGTCATAAAGACCTCAGCATTTGCCAGAGCTTCTTGTAGAGCCTCCCGGGTCGACTTTGATAGTCTTAGAAGCTCATACAGGGTGATCCGCGCCGGGATGTTGGCCAATTGAGCCAAGACATCAAAGCGGTAAGGCGTTGTGGATCCTTCCGTTATACCCTTTTGAAGGGCTCGAGAGAATCGAGTCTCTATTTGTTTCTCCACTGGCGGCTTCGTGGAGGGCCTAGTTGGCTCTGCAGCCGGTTGTGGAGGGTTTGCCGCCATTTCGCCGTACTGCTTCAAGTAGGGCTGTCCTGAACGAGTCCCCGTCATTGGTTGGTTGGGCTCTGCGGCCAAGACTATTGTTTCCTATTCTGAATCAGTCAGTGAGGGAACATCATCCTCTGCTTCTCGGGAGGAAGCACATACCACATGGCAGGACGAAGCTTTTGCCTTGCCTTTGGACTTCCTGTTGGTTACAGTAGTCCACTGCTGGCTGTCCACTAGTTCAGGGTGGACCCACATAATTTCCCCTTGAGGCGTAGGGACGGGTACCAAGCCCTTCTCCTGCTGCTGGTGAGGGTCTGTGTTGACCACTCTTAATTCTCCCCTTGGAATAGGAGTTACCCCCGCAGGCGTTGGAGGTTGTCTCCCGAACTGGAGAACCGACGTCACATTAGCCGTGACCTTCTTCTGCTCTGGTCGGAGCTTTAGCACCTCCGCGTCAATCAGAGCCTGAAGGATGTCCTTGAAGACGTAGCAGCTTTTGGTAGGATGTCCTAACATCCTGTGGTACATGCAGTAGTTGGGATTGTCGGTCTTGCCGACTTCCTCCGGGCGCCTAATTTCAGGGAGCTTCAGTCGGTTGCTCTTGTTGAGTAGCTTGAAGAGCGAATCGACATGTTCCTCCTTGAAGGAATACTGCTTGTTGGCGCGGGGTTGGCTTGAAGAGCCACTCGCCTTGGCTGGTTGAGGTTTGGTGGGAGATTTGGTCTCCGTCGCCAAATTATCCTTCTGCTTCGTCTGGAGGGAGGTGTCTGGCGCTCGCCTAGTTGACCTTTCCGGCCTAGGCTTGCCTTCTTCTGCCCTGACGCGGGCAACAATCTCCTCAGCCTGTTCACCTTGTTGGACTAATTGTTTCCAGGTGCGGCTTTCAGCAACTCCTATTTGAGCAAGGAGTGAGGTTTGGAGGTTGTGGCGGCATGTTTCCACCAGGGTGGCCTGGGTCATACCGCTTGGACACCGGAGTGCCACGTTCCGAAATCTTTCCACGAAAGATTTGACGGACTCTCCCTTTCGCTGTCTCGTAGCTAACAGGGTGGGCATTGTGACCTTGGAATCATCTTCAAAGAAGCGTGTTAGGAACAGCTTCTCCAAGTCGCCCCAGTTCTTGATAGAACCTTCCGGGAGTTTCATGAACCATTCAAAGGCCAACCCTTTCAGGGTGCCGATGAATAGTCGCGCCAGGATGGCGTCATTATCTACTACATTCTCGGTTTGGGATTTGAAGTAGTAGATGTGCTGATTAGGGGACCCCTTCCCATCGAAGGCTTGAAGAGTTAGAGCCTTGAACTTAGGAGGGTACGGGACTAGATCCCACTCAGCTGGATAAGGCTGGACCACTCCAGCTTCTTGGAGGTCTTTGCGACTGGCAAGGGCATTGAGGCGTTCCTCCAATTGACTCATCCTTTTAGCATGAGCCTTCCCTGGGTCTCGGTCGCCCTTCGCTTGCGACGAGGACTTGGACGAGCCGGACGTAGATCGCCGCGTCTCCTCAGAAGGTTCAGAAGATGAGTTCTCTCCCTTTCTCCCTTTGCCCTTTGACCTCCTAGGAGGAGATTTCCTCCTGTCTTCAAGCAACTGCGCAAGCGCCTGCTTGATGGAGTCGATAGATGCCTGTTGAGAAATAATCATGTCCATTTGTGCTTTCTGGACCTGCTCTATACGTCTTGCCGTCTCCTCAGGAGTGCCTGTCATGTAGGCAGAGGTCTGCTTCTCGACGGAAGAGTTCGAAGCCCTTGATTCCGCTACGGCGGAATGAGACTCATTCACTCTAACGCCGTGGGCTAAGGCATTATAGTCAATTGGGGGAATGGCCCCCGTCCGGGTGCGAGTGTGTCGATACACCCCTTCCGGTTCAGAGTCAGACTCGGACTCGTCTGAGCTGACTGCAAGTTGTTTCCCCTTGCTCCTGCTTGTCATGTTAGCAGTAAGCTCCGGGTACTCAACGTCAGAGAAGACTCTCCTTCTATAGGAGCGCCTTCTTTTGGCTGACGGGGGAATCGAGGTCAGCTGCCTAACTAAGGACTGCTGGTGCACACTCGACCCGCAACGGCACTCCGCAAGCATGGAGATAAGCCGTTGGCAGCAGCAAGATGAAGTGACCTGGTGGGCACTTCTTTTCTTTGTCAGATAATCCCTCAAATCCATGGAAGAGGGATCAAAGAGACTAGCCTCACAGCGTCGAAGACAGGAGGCATCCATGTGCTATGCCGAATGGACGCAGACTTCAGGGACGCGGTTTTCGCGTCGTGACTGTGGAACGCGCGTCTGGCGTCTCTGTTGAGGTGAGACGCGAGTGTCGCGTTGCTGCCTGGTGCGTCCGGGCTGAGACGCGTGAGAGAGAGTGGGCTGCAGGGCGCCTCGCCTCTGGGCGCGTGCTTCTTGCGTTAGACGAGACGCAGAAGCTTCGTTTTGGCTTTTGGTAAGCTGGTCTTTAGGGGACTCAACTTGAGGAGTTACGCGCTTGGGCCGCCAAACGCGGATTTCACGTACTGGACGTGACGCGGGCAAGGCGCGAGACTGTACGTCGCGTCCAGCCCCAGTTGGACAACCAACGGTTCCAACTTGCGGCTGACGCGCACGTCTCCTCTGTCGACGCTCAGCATTTCGATTGCGTCGAGGAGGTGGAGAGAAACCAACAACATCCTGATGTTGAACATCAGGGAGTTTAACCCCACGGGTCTCCTGAGAGACATTGACGCGGGTGTTCTGTGCGACGCGGTTGGTCGCAAAGGCAGATGTTCCTGGGACCACGCGGGCCTTTTGAGAGGCGTTGGCGCGTGTACCTTGCTTGGCACAGTCGGCAGCAGGGGGGCTCGAGAAAGCCACAGTTTGGGCCTCGAGGCCATTCCCCGTCGAGACCCGGCGGCAGACGCGGGTCTTTGGGCTCTTGGAGCCGGAAGAGAGAAACTCTTCGTATTTCGCCTGGTCGAACTCGACAACGAGTGATTCGACCATCTTCCCCTTATGGTGGACGTCATCTTGCGCCACGATCTGTTCGTCAGTGACGAAAGTAGTCCCCAGCGGAGTCGCCATCTCTTGTATGACCCGGGAAAGGAGAGAGACGAGAATTTGCGGTAAAAGTTTTCCTTGAATCAAATGAAAAGGATTACAACAAAAACTGTTCCTTCCGGTTACAAGGGAGGGAGAATATTGAATCTTGAATTCCCCCTTTGTTTAATGCTGGGTTCTTCGTGTGGCGGTGGAGAGTGAATCTTGTTCTCCATTGACCAGATGACCGTCCTTCTGGGATCTCCTCTTTGGCCGGTAGAAAGAGTAACTCAGCTCTGTCTACCAAAACTCTCGAAGAGAAGGTAGGCGAAAGCTAGCTCGTACGCAGCGAACTTGCTGAAGAGTTGATCTGCTTCTTTTCTCTCTGTGTCGCCCTCTTGTTGCCGATTGTCAGAAGTTTGACCTTGATGCTGATTGCCCCCCTCCCCTAAAAAAAGTTCTCTCCCTCTTCATAGTGACGGGGCTATTTATAGAGGTTCAGGGGGTGATCGTGCCCACTAAAAGTGTTCCACGATGAGGGCCAACTTTCCCGCTACATGGGCGGTGAGCGGCGCCATAATCGGGGTGGTTGAAACCGAGACGCGGGTCTGGACCCTAGCGCCTTGAGGTTGAGACGCGGGTTTGGACCCTAGCGCCTTGAGGTTGAGACGCGGGTTTGGACCCTACGCGTCTTGGTTCTGAGACGCGGGTTCGGACTCTCGCGTCTTGAGGCTGAGATGCGGGTGTCGGGCCCGCGTGCCTTAATGCTGAGACGCGGGTTTGGACTTTCGCGTCTTGATTGTCACATTTAGCCTTGCGTCTGGGTCTTGGACCTCTGCGTTTTGGTGGCTTGTCTTGGTGATTTTTTAGACAGCCTACAGTCATATACAGTGACGCATCAGGGCGAGGTTTGGGGTGTGTGCTAATGCAGCAGAGACATGTGATAGCTTATGTGTCCAGACAGGTAAAACGTCATGAGAAGAATTATCCTACATATGATCTGGAACTAGCAGCAATCATTTTCACGTTAAAGATTTGGAGGCACTATCTATTGGGAGATCAAGTGCTGATATACACTAATCACAAGAGTTTGAAGTATATTTTCAGTTAAAAGAAGCTAAATATGAGGCAAAGGAGATGGTTAGAGTTGATGGCTGATTACAATATTGATCTACAGTATCACCCTGGAATGATCAATGTAGTACCTGATGCCTTAAGCAGAAAGCCTGAAGCTTCTATGGCAATGCAGATACTCAACAGAAGGAGTTATTCGAGGAGATGAGACGGATGGACCTGATGGTGATACAAAGGATAATATCTCCCGACAAATTGATGGCTATGCAGATTCAACCAACCCTATTGGAGAAGATCAAGGAAGCTCAGGGAAGAGACCCTAAGTTGCAGAATTCAGGGAGCAAGTGAAAGCTGGGTTGAGGTCAGATATGTAAATCCATATAGATGGAACGCTCTGTTTCGACAACAGAATTTGTGTGCCGAAGGGAGAGGTTCGGCAAGAAGTATTAGCTGAAGCCCATAGCTCGGCTTATTCCATACATCCAAGGGGGACGAAGATGTACCAAGACTTGAAGCAACGATTCTGGTGGCATGGAATCAAAAGGGAGATTGCTCGATATTTGGCAAAGTGTTTAGTGTGTCAGCAAGTGAAGGCTGAACATCAGAGAACAGCCAGACTACTTCAACCCCTACCGATCTGGAATGGAAGTAGGAGTACGTTACTATGGACTTCGTCATTGCCTTACCTCGCAGCCAGAAGGGAAACAATGCAGTGTGGGTCATAGTGGATCATCTCACAAAGTCAGCCCACTTCATTCCTTTCAGACTAGGACAGTCTACCGAGTTTGCTGAGAAGTACATGCAGGAGGTGGTAAGACTCCATAGCGTGCCAGTTTGCATAGTATCCGACAGGGACATTAGATTCATGTCCACTTTTGGAGAAGCCTCTAGGAAAGTTTGGGGACACGCTTGAAGTTTAGCACAGTATACCATCCACAGACTGATGGGCAATCAGAGCGGACGATCCAGATTCTCTAAGACATGTTGAGGGATTGCATGCTAAACTTCAAGGGGTCATGGGAAGACCATTTGGATTTGGCAGAGTTTGCCTATAACAACAGCTACCAGGCCATCACTAAGATGGCACCCTTTGAAGCATTATATGGAAGGAAGTGTAGTTCTCCTTTGTGCTGGGACGATATTGGTGACCCGAGACTATTGAGACTAGAGATCATAACTCAGACAGTGGAGAAAGTTAAGATTATCCGAGAGCGCCTCAAGACCGCTCAGGATAGACAGAAGAAATGGGCAGATTTAGACAGAAGGCCACTGGAGTTTGAGATTGGAGATAAAGTATTCTTAAAGATATCTCTAATGGAGGAGCAATCAGATTTGGCAACAGAGGGAAGCTGAGTCACAGGTTTATAAGACCTTTTGAGATTTTAGAACGAGTGGGAGCTATGGCTTATAGGCTGGCTTTGCCCCCATCTTTGGATGACGTGCATGACGTCTTATATGTTTCTCAGCTGAGGAGGTATATCCGAGATGACAGTCATGTGGTGGATCATTCTGAGTTGGAACTTAGGCTGGACCTATCCTACACTGAGATGCTTATGGTTATTCTAGATCGGACCACCAAGGAATTGAAGAAGCAGACCATTCCACTTGTTCTGGTATCTTGGGGCAATCGACCTCTGGGAGAAGCAACATGGGAGCGGAAGGATGTCATCCATGATAGCTATCGCCACCTTTTCCATGATGATCAGGTAATTTCTTTCCCCACCTGAATTTAAATTTCGAGGACGAAATTTTCTTATTAGGTGGGTAGATTGTAATACACTATTTGAATTTTACCAAAAAAATAATGATGATAATAATAATAATATATAAAAAAAAGTAACTTATATGCAGGCGTTGGGGATCGAACTCGGGTTCCCCAAAGGGAGAGAAGAGAGTAGACTATTATGCCACATTGGCATGTACTCCAAAAGCACTCGAATTTAAATTTGAACATAATAATTTTGTCAACCTATAATTTTCATATCTAAACCGAATCTCCTTGAGATTTTTAGCAATCTTCAATTCTTATCTGAACTACTAAATTAAGAAATCTAAATCTAACTGAAATTCAGGTTTTTAAAATATTAATAACATATATAACGACCCAAACCTTTTCTTTCTCTTTTACCTCAAGAGAAAACTCTAATCCAAAATCTCCCCACTTCCATCTTTCCTTTCTCCTCAAGCAGATCGTGAATGAAAGGGGTTTGAGGTACAAGGATTGAGGAGCAAGTAAGGAGGAACAACTCAAATAAGTAGATTTAACTTATGAATTTAATTTCAGTTCTCTTTTTTTTAAAAATTAAATTAAATTAAATTAGAACCACAAAAATAATTTATTAATTTCAGCAATCTGCTACTCAACTTATCTAATAAAATTTTTGTATGATCATTATTTTAATACTCCACAAAGCCTTGATTTGAGCAAATCAAATCCAAGAAAGTAAACCCGTTTCCATAATTAATATGATATGAATAGTCTAATCAATACCATGTCTATACAAGGGCCATCTCTGAACTTTTGTATACATCAAAACCAATTAAAAAAAAATCAACTGAAATACACACAAATACATATGTAAATTTATAGACCCTTTTAAAAATTTCTACTATTCAGAAATTGGAATTAAAAAAAAAGAAAGAAAGAAAAAAAGAGAAAAAAATATACAGCCGCTGCTCTCGGCCAAAGCCGAGAGCAGCTCGGTAGTGCACAAGCCCGCTTGGGTCTGTGCACGGCCCGGCCCGGCCAGGCCACACCGGGCCTAGCCTGACCTGGCTCGGGCCTGACCTTGCCCGGGCGGGGCTGACCCAGGCTTGGTTGCCCGGGCCGGGCTGCGCAGGGGGGGCAGGCCCCCTGTACAGGAAATTTCCTAGAATTTTTTTTATATGGAAGAGGCCGACAAGCTGTTTCGACCCAGCTCTGTATAGGCTGCCTCTTCTGGATCCATACTCGCATGACAGAACCCTACCCAACTGAACAAAATCCAGATTTGTTAATCTGCAAGAAAAACAATTAGAATAATAAGTTAAAAATATCAAAAAAATAGAGAAAAATATAAATAACAGTCTATAATACTTCTACTTTCTATGATAAGGAATAGCAACATAAATTAAATCAGATTATCCCTTTTAAAGTCAGTTTTTCTTAAATGGTAAATTCGAACTCGTTAAGAAATTTAATGTTAAAAAGTCTTTAAAAACCCAATAAAAGAAAACTTAAAAATTTGTCGAATTAAACCTATTAATTTCATATAATTCAGAGGATCATATCCCCAACCTTAAGTTAATTAATCAAGATAAATAAAATAAAATAAAATAAAAGATCCTAACAATTTCTATTGAAATAATTTATGTAAATTTATCGGGATCCTAGGATTTAAGTGCTTTGGATTGTCATCGAGCTCAGGTAAGTGTTTTTTCCTCTTTCAGTTAAATAAAATTTTTTGTGATATATGATTTTTTTTTCTAGTTATGTAATTGTGTTATAAAGGTGATTTAAATGATCAAGCTAGTTTTCTAGTATTTAAAAATTTTATAGTTTCATGAATTACCTTCATGTATTATCTGTAGTATATTTATGTATTCCTATATGCAATAAAGTTCACTTGTTTTTAGTAATAAACCAATATGATCACTACATGACATCGGTTAGGACTTTGCTACTAATACTCACCGGGATGACATTTGTGATATTTATCAGATGACCATCATGTCTATGTTATCTAACTACTGGGAATAATATTGTTATACGGTAACAACCTCGTCCTGCTTATCATGTTCACCGACATATATATCCTGTTATTCATGTATCACGATTTCACTTTTGATATTGTTACTGTTATCATTATCGAGTTATCCCAGTAAATATAGGAAACATGTACATTTAATAATCTTGATAACTAATGACATGATATTAAACAACTTACAGAGGATTGGAGAAATTGTTGGAGGAAACAGCCTCTTATTTTGGATGAACCTAAGATTTAGGTTGCGCAGCCGAAAAAGGGCTCCACTGCAGGGTTCCCGTGGAGTGACTGTCACCCTGTCCTGTTCCTGTTCCTATTATACATGTTATACATGTTCTTGACTACCTTGTGGTAGGGCCTGGTTCAGCGCCAGGAATTTGGCCCGTAGTCCCGGGTATGCACGGGACCTACCTAAAACACAGATAATGTCTCTAATCGATCAGTTTCGATAACTGAGGATCTCGATTGGCATGTGTAATAGGCGTAGCATGGGATGTGTCTATTATATGTGGCAATTAGTGTTCACTGACATAATTAATAATGAAAAACTGAATTATTTCATTGACATTATAAACTGAACCTGACATCTGCCTGCATGTTATGATAGACATTAATTATGCTCATGACCTGACGTACCCCTGACTATATCACTGACTGGCTTAGTTTTTATTTATTTATTGCTTGGCATATTATTCCAACCTTATCATGTATATTTTTCTTTCATAATATGCTTTTACGTTACATGAATGTGCACCTTCCCTTTTTATTTTACCACTCAATAGGTCACTTCTTGACGATCCTGAATTTGCTATGCTCAGATCTAGATCCGAGGACATTGCAGGACCAAGAGTAATTTGAGCATGTTGCAGATCTCCAGTAGACCATCCTCAATTCAGTACATGAGGACTTTTAGTATTTATGGTTCTATTCTTGTTATGCTTATAATAAGTTAACTTTTAAGACATTATTGTACTTATTTTTGAATGCTAGAATTAATTGTGAACTTTATGTTTTGATTTAATACATTAAGGCTTAGCGTATTTATATTGAGAATACGTCGCCGACTCTCGTCACGTACCCAATTTTATGTATTTTGGAAAGTGAGGTGTGACAGATTGGATGTGTCAACTCTAAGTAGGGAAAATCCCGGCAACGAAGTGGCAATCCAGTATGACCCGATAGAGGGAAACTGCTCAGGGTTCATCTGCCTGTGGGTCAGATGAGGGGAGCCCGTAGTCTAGTGTTTGTGTTTTTGAGTAGGAAAAATTCCATCACGAAACATCAAAGGGGGTCTCTGAGAGGGAAAAATCCCTGCAGCAGAGTACTGATCGGGGCGGAACTAGCACTCATAAAGTGTGTATTTGTAAAATCAATGAAAAAGCTCATATGTGCTAATGTTCCCTCGATACTTTCGTTATAGCATTGGCTCAACGGGTCGAATCCACAGGGACGGGAGGCGACAGAAGCATTAACAGTCTCTATTCACGTCATTTGTTAACAGTTCTTCTTTGTTAAAGAATTAGAAAAAGAAAAGGAAAAGAAAAGGAAAATCAAGCATGTGGTAGGTGGAGAAGGCGATGAAAACGGCGAAGAAAACAAAAGAGAAGTGGTTTGGAAAACAAAATAGAAAAGAAGATGAAACAAAGGTGAACTAAGAGGATGGTGAAAACATCGATAGCAAAATGAGAAAAAGAGTTTGAAAATGATTTTCAAAATAAAGGAAAATAAAACTCATGGCTACTAACTACTAATTGATCCACTAACCATGCTAACCTCTTAGTGATAGTTGCCTCACATGGATCCTTGGCCATCACTAATCCTTTACTTCAAGAGACGATACAAAGCATGGCAAATAAGATGGTTCATCACATTCAAACTTGCATCAAGAGCAAGCTAATACAAACATTAGATCATCAAACCATTAGAAGCAAGCATGAAATAAGAGAGAATTAGCTTGGTTAGCAAGTTAGCAAGTTAGATGTTAGAACCCATCATCATGAGCCATCAATGGCTCTTGCAAGAGCAAGGCTTTGTAGAGGCTACTATATTCATGTGGATTATCAAGTAAGTGGTTAGATGGTTAGTGGTTAGTAGTTAGATTGCCATGAGAAGAAGAAAAGTTAGCAAAGCATTATGTAGAAGATGGAGAAGATTACATTGGAGAAGAAAGGAGGCACCTTTACATAGATTGTCACTATCTATTACATCAATCCCTCTCTATCTCTCTCTGAATCTCTCAGCCCTACTACAAGATCTAAAAACGAAATACAAATAAAAAATACAAGAGAGGAAGAACACCTACACTATCCTACACTAAAACATAGAAACCCTAGCCTAAAATCAAAAACTCTTCCTAAAATAAAAAACTGCTTCGTTCTGGACCTCTACAGGGGTATTTATAGGCATAGGATGTATATAGAAGACGAGACGGGGCCACGCGTCAAAAATTGACGCGTGGCCCCATCAAAGGGCCGCGGATCCGCAGCCATAGCCGCGGATCCGCGGCCATACCAGGGACAAAAGTCCCTGGTTTTGGTGCGTGGCTTCGTCTGGCTTCTAGGAGTTTCCTGGTATATCCTAATTCTAGTATTTTTGCCCGAATATTCGTCTGACGTGTGCAAGAGTCTAGGTTCGATGTATCCTCTAGAAATCCCTTGCTTGGCCTCCAAGAATTGCGGATTTAATTACCCTAAAATGGGTTTAATTAAGCTCTTATTACTCCTTTACCCTTAAACTCTTGATTTACCTACAAGAGAGACCAAAACACGGTTTAGACCAACACTTTATTCATAAATCGGTGGGGAAATGCGATATAAAAATGCAGAATTGTAGACTAAACACACCCCCACACTTTTCTTTTGCTCGTCCCGAGCAAAACAAGAAAAGAAAAACTATACTACAAATGTTATTACACCACTTTTGTAGGTGACGCGATTGCACTGAGCGTGTTCAACAAGCCGTTAAACGTCTCGGTTACCCCTAGAGGAGTGTTGCCTCCTGAGGGTTTTCAGCGGATTGCACCCACAAAATCCATAAAGAAAGAAAACAAATGTTAGTATTTTGAAAGCACATTTTGAATGAGAGACAAGTTACGAAATATTTTTACAAAAATATAAGCGATCTAAGGTCATAAGTCCACCAAAAATTATTCTTCCTTAAACTTAGTCTCTATGCAAGATCTTGTCTTCAATTAAGGTAAGAATTCAAAATTTGATTGAATATTTTATCCTTCATAAAACTTAGATAATATGCACTTTGTGATAGTGAAGATTTCTGGGATTTCAACTCTAACCATCAAGCCATTTATTTATATATATATATTCTTTCTTTTCTTCTTTTTTCTTCCCTTAGTTTTCTTAGGCTTTCTAGTTAACCTATGTAGCGAGCCTATAACCGATGACTCCCAGACCAGACGGTTTTAGGGCACCAGATGAGAAAACATCCCTCAGGTTTAAGGACTCAAGTAAACAAGGCCCCAAAACTAAGGGGGATTATTTGTTTCTTTTGACCACCGTTAGGCGTGAATAATCTTGCTTCTTGAGACATAATTATCCAGCTTAATAAGTGATATTTTTTTAATATATATTTTTTATGACATTTTAGGTCTTTGTATCCATCCCAAAAATTGTGTAAGTGTGAAAATGCATACCATCTAAGGTAAAAAAATTCAAGATAAAATTATCTCTCTAATTTATCTTACTTAACCTATAATTTTAAACAAGATTTATTATTTCAACTAGGTTTAAGATGTCACAATTAAGGCTTCCTTAATTTCTAAGATCATCTTAATTTTCTTAAAAATAGATCAAAACTTTGTCTCTTATTTCAAAAAGTTTTTAAAGAAAGAGAAAAATTCTTATACAAAAGGAAAGATTTCTAAAAGTATCCTAAAAGAAGTGTAAAAGAAAGAAAATCTAAAAACTCTATGTTAGTAAACCCTCCCCCACACTTATCTCATGCATTGTTCTCAATGCATCATGATGTATGTATGCATGAAACAAATAGAGAGGGAAGGAAAAATCACCTCAAGGTGGTGGTTCCGGTGGCGGCCTGATTGGTCCACGAAATGCGGCCCAATCCAATGTGCGTGGAGTCCGGAGGAACCCACCAGAGACCTTTATAATACAACCCACTAGAATGATGTATATATGTATGATTTTTATTAAGAGTTTTACCCTATCTAATTTCCAAATTTTCAAAATAATTTCAGAGTCAAATCTATCAAGACCCTTATCCCAGAATGGAATGATTGATTTGGACTCAGGAAATACAGGAACTAATACCGACTCAGGAAAAAGGCTTAAGTCAAGTAAAGGTTCGGGAGTCAAGATTGGTTTAAGAAGTGGGTCCAAATCAAGAAGATGAAGCTCAAGTCCACATTCAGTTCCCCATGATGGAATATGACTTCCTAAGGTTGGTGATTTCAGTTCCAGAATGACAGGTATGAGAATCAAAACTGACTCTAAAATGTTTCTCAAATTGGGTAACATAACAGAAGTCAATATTGATTCAGGAATTTAAACTGGATCACAAATTTGAGGATCAAAGTTACATTTCTCATTGAGTTCAATTCCATAAAAATGAGAACTTGCCAATTTATCAATGGGACTTTCAAAAGTATGAAATTGGTCAAGTTCAATATGATGATCATAAAAGATTGGTGATTCAACTTCACAATGGACTAGCACTGGATCCAATACTGACTCGGGAAAAGACCTGAATTTAGGTAAAAACACCTCAGTCAATACTGAATCAGGAAGTGAAATTGAATTACCAAGTGGAAGTTCAGGATCATATTCATGCTCAAGTTCAATTTCAGGAAAAGAATAACTTGCCAAAATGTCAATGGGATTTGAAGTTTGGACAAGTTCAGATGGGTGTGCTGAAATTGAATCTTGGTTTCTAAAACAACATGATTTTTTGGCTCTAACAGAATGTTTAGTGACATCAGAAATGATCAAAGGATGAGAATGGAGAGTTTTGACCATCATATCTATGTCATGATTATGAGCAATTTGAGCTTGAGTCATGATTTCAAGCATCTTTTCATAGTTAATTGGTTCATCATTTTGTTGCGACTGGGCCTGAAAAGATGAAGATTTGTTTTGAAAATTGTGGTGAAATCGTGAGTCCATCAGATTTTGAGATTGTGGCTCGGACTCATGCAAGAGTTCCTTTCTCGTTTCCACGGCAGATGGTTGTTCATTATGAGGAGGTGAAACTGAGTAAGACTCTTGAAAATATTGTGAAATTGGAGAGGCCATCATTTTCTAAAGTTGTCGCTCGACCTCTTGTAAATTAGCTTCTATACTCTTTTCTAACTCAGATTTTTCTTCAATTGGTGGTTCCAGAAAAGGAGTATAGGAAGCGAAATCGGAGAATGAGATTTGTGGACAAGGTGGATATGGTGGACAAGGAGTTTGAAAATTTAACTCGGGAGAGATTAATCCCCATTGACTCTGTAAAGAGTTGAAATTATTTTGGAAATTATATTCATAAGATTGGGGGTATAGGTTGTATTGATTCGGATAAGGCCAACCCGGTGTATTTGGTTGGTTCATATTGTGAAAAACTGGGTTGTAATTATCCGAATTGAATGGGGTCGGTATGAAATATGGATTCATATTAGGATTGAAAGAATTGTTATTGTTGAATTCCATTTCACAAACAATCACCAAAAAAAGAAAAAAGAAAATTAAACAACAAACAAAAAGAATAAAATCAAAACCAAGCCTATAGTAGGGTTGACCTAGACCTAGATGACTCCTAACTGGTCGATTATCCGGGGGAGGTTGTTGTTTGAATCCGACCACAAGCTAATCGGCCAGGTAGGGGCAAGATATGGTGGGAGGTATCCGTGTGTAAGCAACGGGCCTTAATTACGCCAAACCACGGTATCTTCAAGGCGTAACCTCTTAATCCCCAACCTTAGACACCGATTTCACAAGAGTAAGATTCAAAACAAGTTCCACCCTCGGTCAATCTCTTAATGAGTCCGAGATGTCCCTAGGGGCCAACGTCTATCAATTTTTATTAGGGCTTGGGTTGTGTGAGTGGGGAGGTGGTTTTTGGGCTAAGGAAGGGTGATGAAATCCCCACCTTATCTTGTATTGGGTTATGCCCTTAAGTTCAATTTGTGCAAGTGTGCAATATAGACAAGAGTATAACACAAAGCGATAAATCACCCACATGTTTGTCCTACGCTATATGCAATGCCATATGTACACCTCCATCCAGATCACAACAATAGAACAAAATACAGTATATTGGAATTGAATTGACACGTGCCTAAATGCAAATATCTAAGCCGTTTTAAAAGCGTCCAAATACCGTATTTTAGTTCTTTAGTTTCTTGCGGTGTGTAGGAAATCAAAGCAGAAAAATAGCAGTACAAATCCACTAGCTATTACAATATACACATCCCAGCACAACAAGATATACAATTATCACAAAATGGCCGCGTGTTCGCGGCAAAAGTCGCGTTTGCGCGGCTATTCTTTAGAAGCTGAGTCCCTGCTTTCTAGAGCAGGGAGATGCAAAGCTAGTGTTTATTCTGTAATGTTAAGCACCTGTAAAGATTGTCCTGCAGACCAAAACAGAGAAGAAAATGTTAATAAAAACGTGAAATCAAAACCATTCCCGTTCCTCGGCAACGGCGCCAAAAACTTGATCGGGGCGGAACTAGCACTAAAAAAGTGTGTATTTGTGAAATCAATGAAAAAGCTCGTATGTGCTAATGTTCCCTCGATACTTCCGTTATAGCATTGGCTCAACGGGTCGAATCCACAGGGACGGGAGGCGATAGAAGCATTTACAGTCTCTATTCACGTCATTTGTTAACAGTTCTTCTTTGTTAAAGAATTAGAAAAAGAAAAGGAAAAGAAAAAGAAAATCAAGCATGTGGTAGGTGGAGAAGGCGATGAAAAGAAAACAAAAGAGCAGTGGTTTGGAAAACAAAATAGAAAAGAAGATGAAACAAAGGTGAACTAAGAGGATGGTGAAAACATCGATAGCAAAATGAGAAAAAGAGTTTGAAAATGATTTTCAAAATAAAGGAAAATAAAACTCATGGCCACTAACCACTAATTGATCCACTAACCATGCTAACCTCTTAGTGATAGTTGCCTCACATGGATCCTTGACCATCACTAATCCTTGGCTTCAAGAGACGATACAAAGCATGACAAATAAGATGGTTCATCACATTCAAACTTGCATCAAGAGCAAACTAATACAAACATTAGATCATCAAACCATTAGAAGCAAGCATGAAATAAGAGAGAGTTAGGTTGGTTAGCAGGTTAGCAATTTAGATGTTAAAACCTATCATCATGAGCCATCAATGGCTCTTGCAAGAGCAAGGCCTTGTAGAGGCTACTAGATTCATGTGGATTATCAAGTAAGTGGTTAGATGGTTAGTGGTTAGTAGTTAGATTTCCATGAGAAGAAGAAAAGTTAGCAAAGCATCATGTAGAAGATGGAGAAGATTACATTGGAGAAGAAAGGAGGCACCTTTACATAGATTGTCACCATCTATTACATCAATCCCTCTCTATCTCTCTCTGAATCTCTCAGCCCTACTACAAGATCTAAAAACGAAATACAAATAAAAAATACAAGAGAGGAAGAACACCTACACTATCCTACACTAAAACATAGAAACCCTAGCCTAAAATCAAAAACTCTTCCTAAAATCAAAAACTGCTTCGTTCTGGACCTCTACAGGAGTATTTATAGGCATAGGATGTATGTAGAAGACGAGACGGGGCCACGCGTCGAAAATCGACGCGTGGCCCCACCAAAGGGCCGCGGATCCGCGGCCATAGCAGAATTGTAGACTAAACAAGTACCGACTCCGAGTGGGAGAAATCCCGCAATGGAGGCTTTTGATTCTCGCAGGCTAATTGAGAAAGGGTCTATAGGAAAATTTGCATTGTCGTCTTTAAGAGGGAGAAATCCCAGTTGCGGACCGTACATACACAATCCTTCGAGTAGGAGAAATCCTAGTAGCGGAAGGACTGTCTCCACGTAGGGGAAATCCCAAAAGCGGAGTAGTTTCGAGTTAGGGAAATCCTATCAGCGAAAAGCCTAGACATAGTCCTCCGAGTTGGAAAAATCCCAGCAGCAGAAAGACTGACTCCAAGTGGGAAAAATCCCAGCAACGAAGTAGTTTCGAGAGGAGAAAATCTCATCAGCGGAACGTCTAGCTTGGAAGAGTTGCAATAATTAGGAGCAAAAATATCATTTTATACAATATTGGAATGGAATGCATGGAATTAGAATACAGAAAATGATAGGGATAGGATTACTACCCTGTCTCTTAGAAACATGGGTTCAATCAATCGCTTTGTATTGAGTGATCAGGTGTTGTGGCTGGATAGGTGGTGGAGCATTGAGCTGTTCAGATCCCGAGGTTGCTTCAAGAGTGAGGATGTACTTTTTGAGATAAGCTCTTCTAAAAGTACTTTTGGAGGGCACGACAATGGATAATTGATTAGTCTCTAAAATTGCATATTTTATACCACATCTCCACATTTATTTCATATTAAATTCTGCTAATAAAGTTTGCTTGCTTGATCCTAGGTCCATGGTGTGCAAATGAAAAAGAAGACCATAAATCACCATTTAATGGGTGATTAAAGGCCTACAAAGTAGCCATTGACCTAGGAGGCTGATTCTGTCAAAACCAGAGGCTGCAAACCAGAAACCGGGAGTAGAAACTACAGGGAGACAATTGGGCAGTGTGCAGCAAGCGGCGCTGCGCGCGCCGCCCTAGTACATTGCCACGTTTTCGCGACAATCTTGTGGAGTCGCGCGCCGAGATTCTGCGCGCGGCTCCATACAGGTCCCCCCTTCTCCTGGTGCCTATAAATACCCCCTGGGGTCTCCTTCAGGAAGATATGCAAGGTTTAGGGTAGTTCTCATTTTCTATTTTGTAGTATAGGGTAGTGTAGTGTAGTTTTTCTTCTTCTTCCTCCCTTATATTTTCATTTCTTATATTTTTCATTTCTTATAGATCTTGTAATATGGAGAGAGAGTGGTACATGTTGGGAAGCAAGAGTGCTTGTAATAGAAGGTGACAATCTATGAAAGGTGCTCTCTTACCTTATCTTTGTTTTCTTCTCTCTAATCTCTTTTACATATGTAGCTAACTTTTCTCTCATAGCAACTAACTACTAACCACCAACTAGTCTAACTTCTTTTATGATAATCCACATGAATCTAATGGCCTCGATTTGGCCTTGCTCTTGCAAGAGTCATTGATGGCTCATGATGATGGATCTAACACTCTAACATCTAAATCTCTAACAAGCTAACATTACTTTATTTCATGCTTGCTCTTATTGGGTTTTGATGATTTAAGTGTAGCTTGCTCTTGTTGGTTGAATTTGGATGTGAAAGTTGACATATGGGTCATGCTTTGAATCGCTCTTGAACCAAGGACTAGTGATGGCCAATGATACATGTGAGGCAACAATCACTAAGAGGTTAGCGTGTTGGTAGAGTCATTAGTAGTTAGTAGCTGAGAGTTTTCTTTCTCTTTCACTTGTTTTAGGAATATACCAAAAACTACAAATACCATTCTTTTCTATGTTTCTCACTTCTTCGTATTTCACCGTACCTCTCTTTTTATTCTTTATTTTCTTTCCTTTTCATTCTATTCTTTAAAACTTTGAAGAACTTTTAACATACATGTGAATTAACCGGTAAAGCTTCTATCGCCTTCCGTCCTTGTGGATTCGACTCATTTTAGCCTCTATGCTATAACGGAAGTATCGAGGAAGCCAGAACACACACACTTTAAATATCGATTTCAAAACATACACTTTTTGTGCGAGGTTTTCCCCCGAGCAAATTTTGGCGCCGTTGTCGGGGATGGGAACGGTTTGATTTCACATTTTTGTTAACCTTTCTTCTTTGTTTTTGGTGTGTAGGTTAAATTTTTAGCGTTGTAGAAATTCACACTATCTCTTGTGTGGTTGGGTAAAGTCTTGTACGTTCATATACTCTACTGCTAATTTTTTTTATATTACATGTACACTGTAAATAATTTTAAGAATTAAAATATGGAAATTGGATGCTTTAAAACGGTTTAGACATTTGCATCTAGGCACGTGTCAATTTTCATTCTAATATACTGTATTTTATTCTTGTGTTGTTGTGATAATGATAAGAGGCGTACATATGTCATTGCATACAACATAGGACAAACACTTCAGTGATTTACTCGCTTTTTTGTATTCATTCTTATCTATATTGTACACTTGCACAAATTAAAATTAAGGGCAAAACCCAAGACAACATAAGGTGGGGAAGTCATTACCCTCCCTTAGCCTAAAAATCACCTCCCCACTCACACAACCCAAGCCTAATAAAAATTACTAGACGCTGGCTCCTAGGGACATCTAAGACTCATTTAGTAGATTGAGCTAAGGGGGATGGTTGTTAGAAGTTGACTCTTGTCAAATCGCTGTCTATGGTTGGGGATTGAGAGGCGAAACCTCGAAGAACAGTGATTTGGCATAATTAGGCTCGTTGCTCCGGCACGGATACCTCCCACTGATCTTGCCCCTACCTGACCGATTAACTCGTGGTCAGCGTCCGACAATATACCCCCAGTGGACAGTCTAACTAGTTAGGAGTCGTCTAGGTCGAAGTCAACCCTAGCATAGGCTTATTTTCTTTTTCTTTTTCTTTGTTGTTTGTTTGTTTGTTTTTCTTTTTCTTTTTGTAAATTGTGATATGGATTTTAATAACAACAATTCTTTCAATTATAATATGAATCTATATTTCACCCCGACCTCATTTGACTCAGATAACTCTGACCCGGCTATGTACAATATGAACCAACCATTTATACTGAATTGGGATTATCCGATTCAATATGACCCATATCCCCAACCATATGACCATAATTTTCAAAATAGTTTCAATTCTTCACAGAGTTCTTGGAGATTCACCTACCCGAGTCAAATTCTCTACCATCTTGTCCATAATTTCTACAATATTCATTCCCCAATTTTGATTCATATACTCCTTTTCCTAAGCCACTAATTGAAGAAAATCATCATTGGAAAGGAGTTTGGAAGAAGTGATACCTGATGGCCTCATCATGTCCACAAAATTTTCGAAATTCATGTAGTTCTTTCCCAGAACAACTCAAAGGAAAATCATTATGGGAAAAAACTATGAAATTCGTACAAGAGACCGAGCGCATAATGCAAAATACGATTGACTTTCCATGTCCATCAAATGTTTAAGAATCTTGCCATTTTGAAAATCCAGCTTCAATTTTATCATACCAAGCTGAACTTGACCAACATCCAATTACTGATACTTTGGCAAGTTATCCATTTCCTGAAATTGAATTTGAAGATGAAAGTGAACCTGAGCTTCAAGTTAGCGATTCGAGTTCGTTCATTGAATCACTATTCACTCCTGTAATGTTACCTAAACTAATTAACATTCTTGAGCGAGTTTTGATTCCCATCATTCCTGAACTGGACTCGATCATTTTACCCATTCACCTTCCTTCTGTGGACAAAAAGCAAGATTCAATTTCATTACATCCATTTGAACTTGCCCAAAATCTTGAAAACCATCTTGACATTTTGGCAAGTTATCCTTTTTCCGAAATTGAACTTGAATCTGAATGTGATCCTGAACCTCATATTAGTAATTCCATTTCGCTTTTTGATTCAATAATGACTCCGATATCTGTACCAGATTTTTTCTCTATTCCGGAGTCCACATTGAATCCTGTACCAATACACCATGAAATGGAATCACCAATCTCTCACGATCACACTTCATTGTTGGGGAAAGTGTGTGAATATCAATTCTTTGGTTTGGACCCTGTTTTTAAACTAATTTCGACTCTCATTATTGATCTTGACTTGATCTGAGTCAAATTCCCGAGTCGGTGTCGGTTTTTGTTCCTGATCCATTTGAGTCCAAATCCCTCATCTTCTAAAATCACACTTCATTGTTGGATAAGGATGTTGAAGAAAATGACTCAGTAATTATTATTAAAAATTAGAAATTAGATGGGGATAATTTTTTAAATAAGATCATTCATTCTATCAACATTTTATTGGGTCGTCTTAGAGAGGTCACTAGTGAGTTCCTTCAAGATCCCATTATCCTGATTGGGTAGCAACGCTTGGCCCAATCAGACCACCACCGGAACCAGCACCATAAGGTAATTTTTTTCTCTTCCTATTTATTTCATGTATATACACATTCACGATGTATTGAGGACAATGCATGTGATAAGTGTGGGGGAGGGTTCACTAACATAAGTAGTTTTAAAATTTTCTTTCTTTTACACTTCTTTCAAAAAAAATTCTTTTTACAAAACTTTTTGAATTAAGAGAAATAGTTTTGATCCATTTTGAAGAAAATTAAAATTATCTTAGGAATTAGGAAGACCTAAAATTATGAAATTTTAAACCAAGCTAAAATAATAGATCTTGTTTAAATTTTAGGATAAGAAAGTAAGATTGAAAAGATAATTTGAACTTAAATTTTTTGCCTTAGATTTATGCACTCCACACTTACACAATTTTTGGCATTAAAATAAAGACTGAAAATGCCATTAAAAAAATTATTATTATTATGATAATAAAAATCTTTTATTGAAGTTGGGTAATTATGCCTCAGGAAGCATGATTATTCACACCTAAAACGGTGGATAAAAAATAGATAATCCCCTTTAGTTTTGTGGCCATGTTTACTCGAGTCCTTAAGTCCGAGGGATGTTTTCTCATCTGGTCCCCCAAAGACCATCTGATTTGGGAGTCACCGGCTAAACGCTCACTACCTGGGTAAATATGAAAGCCTAAGAAAACTAAGGAAGAAAAAAGAAAAAAAATATATAATAATATAAATAAATGGCTTGAAAGTTAGAGTCGATGTCCCAAAAACCTTCATTGTTCACAAAGTGCATATTTTCTAAGAGTTTTATGAAAGATCAAAGAGTCAATTCAATTTTAAATTCTTACATTTAATTTGTAACAAGGTTTTTTTTTTGCATTTTTTACTTAGTTTAAGAAAGAACAATTTCTAGTTAACCTCTGACCTTGTGTCACTTATATTTTCGTAAAAATACTTCAACACTTTTCTCTATTTCAAAAATGCGTTTTCAAAATACTAATATTTGATTTCTTTCTTTATGGATTTTGTGGGTGTAATCTGCTGAAAACCCTCAAGAGACAAAACTCCTCCTCTAAGAGAAACTTAGAGGTTTAACGGCTTGTTGTACATGCTCAGTGTAATCGTGTCACCTGCGAAAGTGGTGTAATAATTTCCTTAGTTTTTTGTTTTGCTCAGGACGAGCAAAAAATAAGTGTGGGGGGTGTGATTAGTCTCTAAAACTGCATATTTTATACCACATCTTCACATTTATTTCATATTAAATTCTGCTAATAAAGCTTTGCTTGCTTGATCCTAGGTCCATGGTATGCAAATGAAGAAGAAGACTATAAATCACCATTTAATGGGTGATTAAAGGCCTATCAAGTAGCCATTGACCTAGGAGGCTGATTCTGTCAAAACTAGGGGCTGTAAATCAGAAACTGGGAGTAGAACTGACAGGGAGACAATTGGGTAGCGTACAGCACGCGACGCTGCGCGCCCGCTCCAGTACTGCCGCGGAAACGCGGCAAATGCCGCGTTTCCGCGGCACTCCTGTGGAGCCGCGCGCCGAGATTCTGCGCCCAGCTCCATACAGGTCCCCCTTTCTCTGGTGCCTATAAATACCCCCCTGGGGTCTCCTTCAGGAAGATATGCAAGGTTTAGGGTAGTTCTCATTTTCTATTTTGTAGTTTAGGGTAATGTAGTGTAGATTTTCTTCTTCTTCCTCCCTTGTATTTTTCATTTCTTGTAGATCTTGTAATATAGGGAGAGAGAGTAGTACATGTTGGGAAGCAAGAGCGCTTATAATAGAAGGTGACAATCTATGAAAGGTGCTCTCTTACCTTATCTTTGTTTTCTTCTCTCTAATCTCTTTTATATGTGTAGCTAAGTTTTCTCTCATGGCAACCAACTACTAACCACCAACTGGTCTAACTTCTTTTATAATAATCCACATAAATCTAATAGCCTCGATTTGGCCTTGCTCTTGCAAGAGCCATTGATGGCTCATGATGATGGATATAACACTCTAACATCTAAATCTCTAACAAGCTAACATTACTTTATTTCATGCTTGCTCTTATTGAGTTTTGATGATTTAAGTGTAGCTTGCTCTTGTTGGTTGAATTTGGATGTGAAAGTTGACATATGGGTCATGCTTTGAATCGCTCTTGAATCAAGGACTAGTGATGGCCGATGATACATGTGAGGCAACTATCACTAAGCAGTTAGCGTGTTAGTGGAACATTAGTAGTTAGTAGCTGTGAGTTTTCTTTCTCTTTCACTTGTTTTAGGAATATACTAAAAACTACAAATATCATTCTTTTCTATGTTTCCCACTTCTTCGTATTTCACCGTACCTCTCTTTTCATTCTTTATTTTCTTTCCTTTTCATTCTATTCTTTAAAACTTTGAAGAACTTTTACCATATACGTGAATCAACCGGTAAAGCTTCTATCGCCTCACGTCCTTGTGGATTTGACTCGTTTTAACCTTTATGCTATAACGGAAGTATCGAGAAAGCCAAAGCACACACACTTTAAATATCGATTTCAAAACATACACTTTTTGTGCGCGATTTTTCCCCAAGCAATAATCTTGTGCCCCTTACAGTCATGGTAGGAGCAATACTCTTCTACTCCGGGAAGTAAGGGGCGTACTGAATTGGTCTCGGGGCCTAACCCATGGCTGGTCTTAGAAGGTGTTGAAGACGCCGTTAATCGGGAGATTCGATGGAGTAAAATGTTACTCGATCAAATTGTAAGTTTGAAGCGAATTTGGTTGAAGGATAGGGAGCACTTGTTTCTTTAAGGCAAATTTTCCTTGATTTCAATCTTGGGAGTGAGCAGAGGTTTCGTACAAAGATTTCGAATTTCCTCCAACATCACCATATTTCATGGTATGGTCAAAGGAAGTTTTCATTGCTTCTTCCAGCTAGATATAGGGACGAGCTCGTGACAAGACCTCACTCATCCGAGTGACATTATGCTTAAGGAGGTGCTTGTATAGGGGGAGAGAAATGATCGTACACATATTTTGCATTAATTTTATTATATTCTCACATTTATCCTGTAATAAATTCTGCTAATTTCTTGTCTTAATGTCTTAATTTGCAGGTTTGTCTTAATGAAGGGAGAGAAGATAAGACCAAATACAAGCTAGTTAAATTCTGATTTAATTGGATCTACTTAGTTAATTTAAGATAAAATCAAATAAATACAGTTAAAATTGAATTTAGAAGAATCAATTTGTTTAGCTTGAAGAATCAAATGGATATTATTAAATCCAGAGATCCAAAAGAGATATTATCAGAAGATCTTTTCTATTGGGCAAGCGATTTTGTCTATATCTCCAACCTTATCAGAAGATCTTTTCTATTGGGCCAGCGATTTGATCTCATCTTCAAGCACACTCTCCTATATCTATTTCAACCTATAAATATCACCACCTCAGAAGGCAAAGAGGCACCAGTCAACAGAGAGTTTAGGCTAGTTTTTGTTTCTAATTTTTAACTTAGTTTTTTTTCTTTTTCTTCTTATGTATTTTTTCATTTTCTTAATGTAACTTAGGTCAAAGAAGCGATTCATATTAGTAAAAGAGAGAGTTATTTTGAGAGTGACACCTTTGTAATCTTTCTCCTTCTTTCATAGTTTTTCAATTTGATTGAAGGTTGCATTTTATGTTATTCTTTTTCTTTTTCTTATTTTACTTTCCTCTAAGGTGCTTGTAATTCAAATGAATCCCATGCCTCGAATATGCCTTGCCTTGCAAGTGCCATTGATGACTTATGGTAATAGATAACCATTTCTATTTTATTTTCTGCTTGTACTTTCATTCGATAGCTTAGGTTGACAATAGGGACGATTCTATATGTCATGCTTTACTCGCCTTCAAGCCAAGGTAAGTCGTTGCAATGGATCCGCGGTAAGCAAGTGCCGAAGAGATGAGTATTATTTAGCTTTTCTATATTTTCATTTCTTAGTTTAGAATCCTACTTTTATTCTACTCTTTCTTCATCAATTTAATTCTTTCCTTTTAAGTTATTTTTTCTTTTAAAATAACAACAAAACAATCTTTTCTTCCATCTTCTCCTATTTCAACATAAACATTTTTTTCTTTTTTCTTTTCTAAAACAAAGAAGAACATTTTAACCTATTTTTGTAAACTTGAAAAGAATTACTAAAAGCTTCTAACGCAGTCCCTCCTTGTGGATCATAACCCGCATAGCCACTTGCTATAACAGTAGTATTGAGAATCTAGCACGTTTCTAAACTCTGTATTTTTCTTTGTAGGTCTAAGTATAATTAAAATTTTGGCACCGTTGTCGGGGAGGAATTGTAAGTAATCTTTTTAATTTACTTAATTGGTTAACTTTTTTCTTATCTGTTTTGGTATATAGGTTTGAATTTTATGAAAATAGCAGTTGTAAAAGGACCATTGCTAGACCATGTCTCTGTTCTAGAAAGCAGAGCACGGGAAAATACAGAATTACCGTGGAAATACAGCAAACACCGGGTTTGCACGACTATTCTATAGGACTACTAATTGATATTTTTTGTAAGGATTATTTACTGCAAAGTACAGGTTCTAAAATTAATATTCTTCTCTGTTGTTTAATACTACACACAGTTTTAAATTCAACAGCAACTTGTGTTTGTAAATGCTAAAACATGGTTAGACACTGCATTTTATGCACTTGTTTAATTCATTACATTTCTTTTTATTGTTGAAGAGTGTTGGAGCCAAGGTACGTATGTATAGCATTTAGTATAGGAAACATTCTTGTTTGATTACCTTAAGTGTTACTTTTTGCTAAATATCTACACATGCGCACGAAAATGATTAAGGGTATATCCTTAAACAAAATAAGATAGGAAGTCATTACCCTCACTTAGGATGAAAACAATCTCCTCACTCACTAACCCAGCCTAACTAAAACTGAGTAGACGATGGTCCTAGGGACATCTCGGACTCATTTATGAGATTGACCTAAAGGAGAAGTTGTTAGAGTTTGACTCTTGTCAAATTGGTGTCAAAGGTTAGGAATTGAGAGGCGAAACCTCGAAGAACAATGGTTCGGCATAATTAGACCCGTTCCTCAGGTAAAGATAACTCCCACTGGTCTTTTCCCTACCTAGCCGATTAACTTGTGGTAAGATTGCTGCAATATATCTCCCGTGGACAGTTTAACATGTTAAGAGTCGTTTAGGTCTAAGTCTACTCTAACATAAGCTAGATTTTCTTTCTTTTTGTTTGTTTATTTTTTTTGTTTTTGTTTTTGTTAGTTTGTGTGAAATGGATTATAACAAAAATTATTTCAATTTTAATAGTAATTCATATTATAACCCGACCTCTTTTTCAGATAACACCATCCTGGCATTTATAATTTTAACCAACCAAGTATACCAGATTGGTCTTTTCTAAATCAATATATGTCCCAACTCCAGTATTATGAACAATATTGAAATAATCATTCTCACTCTTCAACGAGCTAGTGAGGATACAATGCCCCCGAGTCGTATTATCAACCACCTTTCCAACATTCATCTTCATTTACTTCTTTTTCTGATCAATCTATAGAAGAAGAATTTGACATTAAAAGGAGTGAGAAAGCCATACTTGAGTAATTATAATCTCGAAACTCAACAGACTCAAGTATCTCACAAAATTCCCAAATCCAAGACTCTTACTCTATTTTTCAAGTCCCATCACAACAAGAACCATGTGACTTTGAAAATAGTACGGAATACATAATTCAAGGCCAAAATTCTTTACCCAGTCCATCGACAGGCTAGAAGAATGAACTAGTCTATTGACAAACATATATAGGAATGAGGAAACTCTTCCTACCCAATCTTTGACTATTCCATATTTCTCTAGCCATATTGATGGGACGAAGAATCATGGTGTCTTGAAAACTTCAACCAAAATTCAATTTCATCACACCATCTTGAATTTGACCAATACCAAATCATTGACGAATTGGCAAGTTTTTATTTCAATTAAATTGAACTTGAATATGAATGTGAACTCGATCTTCAATTTTGTGATTCAGTTTCAAATTTCGAATCAATGTTGACTTCGGTATTCTTACCCGATTTGGACCAAATTTTCAAGCCAACACGGATTCCCGTACCTATAGATTAAGAATATGAACAACCTATTTTGGATAGTCACATTCTATTGTTGGGAAAAGATTTTGAATCTTAATTTTTTAATCTGGACTCAACTCTTAAGCTGAAACTAACTCTTGAACCTAAACTTGATTTGAGGCATATACTTGAGTTAGTTTTGGTTCCTGTTTCTTTCATTCTTGAGCCAAGTCAACCATTTTATCAAATCACATTCTATTGTTGGACCTAGGTATAGACCATAATGATTCCATGATGATATTTCAAGATTGGTCACATAACCGGGATAAATTTAATGTTAGGATCCTGCATGATCTTATTCATGTTGGAAATTGCAAATATGTAAATAGAAAAGATGTCATCAAAGGTGGGTTCCATGATCCAACTCATTACTTAGATTTGGCAGTAACGTTTGGCCCAATCCGACTACCACTGGAACAACCAACTTAAGATAACATTTTTCCTTTCCGCACTTCTTTTTCATGTATATATGCATTCATTCATACATTGAGGACAATGCATAAGATAGATGTGGGGAGGGTTCTAACATAGGTTAGATTTTCTTTCTTTTTTGTATAAAAAATTCTTTTCTTTTAAAAACTTTTTTAAAAGAAAAACAATAATTTGACTTATTTTTTGTAAGAAATGAAGTTAAGTTTAAGACTTGGGGAAATCACAATTAGGATTTCTTATACTTTATCAAAATAAGATTATTTGTTTGATTTTTAAGATTAGGAAAAAAATTGGAAAAATAATTTATTTTGATTTTTATCTTGATGAAATATGCATATTTTATACACTAACACACTTAGGGTTAAAAAACAAAGATTCTTATGCTTTATAAAAAAAATATATTATTTAAAATTCTCTGATTAACCTGGGTATTTGTGGCTCATAAAGCATAAGTATTCATGCCTAAAAGTGGTCTATATTACAAATAAACTTCTTAGTTTTGTGGCCTTATTTACTCGAGTTCTTATGTCCTTGGGGTGTATTCTCACCTGGTGCCCTAAGACTGTACAGTTGGGAGTCACCGATTAAAGACTCGTTACATGGGAAAATTAGAAAACCTAATAGAACTAAAGGATATTACTGTCATAAAATATAAAAATTAATAAGGTATTAGAGTTAAAGTTGAAGAACCCTTAGTCAAAACATTCACGATCACAAACTGGTAAAATAATAGATTAGATGAGAAATATAATTTTAATCATTACATTGATTGATAACAAGTTTTTGAATAGAGACTCGATTTAGGAATAACTAAGTTTGATAATCTTTAAACTTATAGATTACTTAAATTTTTGCAAGAGTACATCAAATATGTTTTCCCTCTTTCAAAATGGGTTTTCAAAATACTAACATTTTATTTTTCTTTCTTTATGGATTTTGTGGGTGTAATTCATTGAAAATCCATATGAGACTACAACTCCTCCTCTAGGAAAAATTTAGAGATTTAAAGGCTTATTGCACATACTCAGTGTAGTCGTGTGACTTGAGAAAGTGGTCTAATAAATTCTCAGATTAGTTTTCTTATTTTTCTCGAGGACAAGTAAAAGATAGGTATGGGAGTGTGATCATACATCTATTTTGTATTATTTTTATTATATTCTCACATTTATCCTGTAATAAATCCTGCTAATTTCTTATCTTAATATCTAATTTTGCAAGTTTGTCTTAATGAAGAGAGAGAAGATATGATCAAATAAAATCCAGTTAAATTCTGATTTAATTGGATCTATTTGATTAATTGAAGGTAAAACTAAATAAATACAGTTAAAATCGGATTTAGAAGAATCAATTTGGTTAGCTTGAAGAATCAAATAGATATTGTTAAAATTTAGAGATCCAAATGAGATATTATTAGAAGATCTTTTCTATTATGCAAGCGATTTTGTCCATATCTACAACCTTATCTCAATCTTATCTGAAGATCTTTTCTATTGGGCCAGCGATTTAATATCATTTTCAAGCGCGCTCTCCCTTTTTTATTTCAACCTATAAATATCACCACTTCAGAAGGCAAAGGGGACCACTAAGCAGAGAGTTTAGGCTAGTTTTTGTTTCTAATTTTTAACTTAGTTTTTTTCTTTTTCTTCTTATATAATATTTTATTTTCTTTATATAACTTAGGTTAGAGAAGAGATTCATGTGAGTAAGAGAAAGAGTTGTAATGAGAGTAACACCAGTGTAATTCTTTCTCCTTTCTTTCATAATTTTTCAATTTAATTGAAGGTTACATTTTATGTTATTTTTCTCTTGTTTTTATTTTTCTTTCCTCTAAGGTGCTTGTAATTGAAATGAATCTGATGCCTCGAATATGCATTGCCCTTGAAAGTGCGATTGATGACTTATGGTGATGGATAACCATTTCTATTTTATTTTCTACTTGCACTTTCATTCAATAGCTTAGGTTTGAAATGGAGAAGATCCTTTATGCCATGCTTTACTCGCGTTCAAGCCAAGGTAAGTCGTTGCAATAGATCCATGGTAAGAAAGCACCGTAGAGGTAAGTATTATTTAGTTTTTTCTTTATTTTAATTTCTTAATTTAGAATCTCACTTTTAAACTACTCTTTCTTCATCAATTTAATTCTTTCTTTTTAAGTTACTTATACTTTTTTTTAAAACAACAACACAATCTCTTCTTTCATCTTCTCCTATTTCAACATTAATATTTTATTATTTTTATTCTAAAACAAAGGATTTTAACTTGATTTTGTAAACTTGAAAAGAAACTTACTAAAAGCTTCTAGCGTAGTCCTTTCTTGTAGATCACGACCCGCATAGCTACTTGCTATAGCGGTAGTATTGAGAACCTAGCACGTTTTTAAACTGTATTTTTCTGTGCAGGTCTGAGCTTAATCTAGAAACCTACAACCCAATGTGAATTCGACTGCAGAGACATCCTCACCGCAGTTGGGGACATTAGTGAGCTAGCTTTGGAAGAAGCTGATGTACAATTTGAGGCTATCACTCTGCCTCATCTTGACGGAGAGAAAATGATGGCTGTTCTTCTTCACCTCCTGGCAGGTGGCATACTGAGTGAGAAACCCTTAGTTACTTCTTCGAAATTGTGGAGACAAAGAAGCGGCAGAGAGTAGAACCGATCTGATTCCATACCTTTTAGACTGGAGGAAAAGGTGATGTACAAGAGTGGGTCATTATGAGAATATACCACCATCTTATTCCGAAAATACCTAATGTGCTAGATGGGTTCGCTTACCACGGAGTAGTAATCGAAGGTTGGAGTTGAAAACTTCCTCAGGAGCTCGCATCCCAAGATGTTTTCAGAGAGGGAGAAGTCAAAAACTTTGAAAACTGAAGGCATTGGGTAGCCTTGCAGCCTGGCTTCTGTGATCCGTTTCTGAATCAGTTTGCTGAGGACTCTTAGGTCAGGAGAGCCACCGACTTCAGGTTCTCTTTCTGAGTGCGTTGAGGACTGGTTATTTTGGAGGACAGTGATTTGAGCCTAGAGTTGGTCGTTGAGCCGCCTTAATGACTCCTGCTCCCGGATGGCATTCTCTCAGTCGAGAGCCGCCTACTCCCGATCGTAATTTGATTGGACTTGTTGTTCCTTCATTTGCTCTTTCATGTCAGTGAGCATCTGTAGGAGCTAGTTTTCGTGTTGCTATGGTGGTGGGATATGGCGATTGCTCTCTGAGATAAGAAGCTGGTGTTCTCAGTGGTACGCGGCTGATCGTTGGTGGTGAAAGGGTCATGCCCCCAGCGGCTCCGATGGCCTTACCTTCGGACGTTGCACCATTGATGGTTCTATTTCTTGGTTTTTGAGTTTTTAGGGAAGAGATTTTGAGTATAAGGACTCAGATCTCTATGAAAGCACTATTTTGTGGTAGAGATTTTTCGCTGTGAGTGATCAGACAGTCAATCCACACTATAAATAAGAGTAGTGTTTAAGGTTTTAGTGTAAAATAACAAACACTACACAGACAATAGATGGAGACACGATATTTTAACGTGAAAATCCAAATCGGGAAAATCACAGGGAGAAGGTGAAAAATTCACTATTTGTCGTCTGTTTACAGGAATTGTAGGTATGAATTAGTATTTTTTTTTTTTGAGTTAGGATTCGATGGGAGGCCCAAAAGTCCCCTTCTGATTGCAGAAGAAGGTCTATTTGTACTGAACTCTTTCACCCCAGGCGGATAGGATGTAGGCGAGATATGTATAACTGCACGATCTTCATTCACAGATTTATTATAATGGCCATGATTGCTCGTGTGATGGTTGAGATTGCATTTATAAAATCTCGTCATTATCTATAACTGTCCACTTTAAACGCATGGGCGTTACACGTCTTCAATGTGGAAGAAAAGAGGTAGCGTGATTGTAGGTGGAGATCTCGGTGATTGTTACTAGGGACTTTCGGTTGAAGTCGAAGATGTTGGACTATCAGTGACACTAGAGGGTGATACCTCCAGGAGGGAGGGTTTGCTCCGGGATGGTTCTAGGCGGTAGAGTTTGGATGTTAACTTAGATTCAGTTTGGAGTGATTTTGAAAACTCTAGATGCTCTCGGGAGGGTTGAATGTGACGGGGGCAGTTGATTATTGTGAAAACTTCAACTGAAAAATTTGATTGCTTGAACACGTGTCAGCATCTTGCTGAGGGTCAATTTTTGACCACTATAATACACACACACACACACATATATATATATACTTGTGCCATTCTTAAAGGATTCGAGGCTGAATCCTTCCCGCTCAAATACAACCCTACGATATTCAAATATAAGATCTACTCTGTTGAAGTTGATCTATATTATTTTATATAAATAGAATCAAAAATCATATATTTTGTATATTTTTGCCTATCCATCAAGTAGTCTCAAAATGGACGGCTTAAATCGTGAGTTAGTTAGTTCAACGGTGTAAAATATTTGAAATCTAACAAAAATTAGTATGAGAGGGTTTTTAAGTATTTAAAACATGAAGAAATGGTCGGATCGATAATTTGTATGTCTAAAGAAATAGATCTAAGCAATATGTTTTTTTTGACCGTCTATTTTGCGCCTACTTGAGATGAATGGGCAAAAAATATTCAAAAAACATGATTTTTGACTTTTTACTTACTTGAAATAATGTTGATCAATTTCAACATTATGTCGTAGGGTTGTATTTGAGTGGGAAGGATTCAGCCTCGAATCCTTCCGGAATGACACGAAACTATCTCTCTCTTTGTATGTATGTGTGTGTGTGTGTGTGTGTGTGTGTGTGTGTTGTGTGTGTGTATGAAAATTTTCTCATGAGAGCAGTTCTCAAACTAAGTTTCATGAGAACTCCACTGTGTGTCACTCAATGAATGATCTGAACTGTTCATCTTGATTTACAAACTCAAATTATATTAATAAAAAAATTATGTGAATTCAAGCCTTTTTGCTCATGTTTAAGTGGTTACACAAAATATGTTATATTAGTCATAGGAAGAAAGATATCATTTGATATGTGGATAAATAGGTTTGGAATCACATTATTTTTTATATTTAGCCTAATTTAAGTATGTAAATCAAGATAAACGGTTCGGATCATCTATGAAGTGGGTCACGATGGAGTTCTCATGAAGCTTATTCGGAACACCGTTCTCATAAGATCATTTTCATCACACTTGTAGGGTCTCTTCATGTGTGCATGTTCTTTAGCGTGCCTAGTGCGTAGTTATCTATTAAAACTTGTGCTCGGTTTCCTCTCTTGTTCTTCTTAGAATTTAGTTCTTGATTAATCTTAGTTGGTTTAATAAAAGATTGATTTAAATTAATTAAGAGTTAAAATAGAAAATATGTAGAGAATGGATGAGATTTTAGTGATATCATTTGTGCATAATGTATAGTCATCAATTTGGCTTTGGATTCCATTTTGTTAAAATTTATATTTAAGTTCTTATATCGGTTGGTACATTAAGTTGCTGTATCATGTTATCATTTTGTGAAGGTTATCCAGATTATTATCGATTTATTAGGTTATGATATCTTTTGTAGCATGTAAGCATCTCAATCTATTATAGTTTGGCCGTGTTACAGAGAATATTTCAAGCTTCAGTGCCTTCAATTTGTGCTTGTATTTTTTTTTATTTCAAATCCTCCACATTTCTCTCAATATATTTCCTTTCGATCTTAGAAAAGGAATATTTTTATTTTGAATAATACCAGCAGCCAGATTATGGTTTTTAGGCTTTTAGCTTTGATTACTATGTGCTCACATTTTCATGTTGTTTTGATAATGATGACATACAGTGATTTGGAGAGAAAGTCTAACCTATCTCTTTCAATATCCAAGTGTTCATATTACACAACATTATTGAAAGCAATGGTGCTACACAGAAAATGAACTGTCTAAAATTTTATTTTGGGGATTAAAAAAAAAACAAGAAGATCCATGCAGAGAACTTACTTTGTCTAAAATTCTAAACAGCCTTACTTCCACATAGAGTTAGTCAGATTGGCATGATCCATCATGTTCCTGATTATAAACAATGACACAAGATGAAACTAAAAACATATACAAATAATAACTTGCGAATAACTACATTAATCACAAAGAAAATTTCTTAAGGATTCATGAACAAAAGCAATAAACTTCTGTCAGATATATCTTGGTGAAATTAGAATGGCAAACTAGTTAGTAAAGTACTAAAATCATATATAAGAATACGATGCTAGACACTATCATGGAAAGTAATTACTCTGATATGGCTACGAAATTTAAGGGCTAAAAAGTTGCTTCTTTCCGATTAATCCAAGGAATATTTTCTGAATTCCTGAACAAAGACACAAGTAAATTTTTGCTAGATGCATGAGATGAGTGATGCAGCAGAGTATTTTGTTGGAGGAGAGATGATATTAAAGGAGATGCCATGCCAAGCAGCTGTAGAAGAGTGCCAAGTGCCGTCGAAGATCGCCAAGGAAGTCGACGATGAAAGGCAAAGGGACAGCAGCAGAAAATAGCAGAGATAGCAGAAGTCAGGAGGGTCGGTCGACCGGCCCGGTCGACCGACGTGCACAACATGCACAGAGGTTGGAGCGGTCGACCGGCCCGGTCGACCGCAGTGCCTGACTGACAGATCCCAACTCTCGGGTTTTCTGGGTCGACCGGTCCGGTCGACCGGAAAACCCTGACTGACAAACCCCAACTCTCGGGTTTCTTGGGTCGACCGTCAGGGTCGACCGGTATAAGGAAGTCGGTCGACTGGCCCGGTCGACCGACAGTCGGGTTCTGGGTTAAATCTGCTGATCTGCTGTATGAGGTATTTAAGCCTATGTTGATCCTAGGGTTTGTAATCTCTGCGAAAAAGTATTAGCCCTAAGTTCTCTTACATTCAAAGAGACTTAAAGCCATGTAATCATCTTCCTAATAGAAATCTCTCCATTGATTGCCCCGAGGACGTAGGCACGTTGGCCGAACCTCGTTAGATCTCGTCTTTTGTGATTGTTTGTTCTTCGTGTGATTGTTTGGGTTTGTTCTTGTGCTGGAGATCTTGGGATTCTCTATTGTTTGGTTGTTGTGATTGGATTGCGTGCACAACATATTTGTGCAATAACAACTGATATACTGAGAGTAGAAATTCATGGTTCCCAGTTCCCCTTTGTGTCTTTTCTTCCAGGTATTAAATTCAAAATATGCGATGACTGCATTAATCAACATTGAATCTCCGAATTCGACTCTACATTGTTATCAAGAGATTCGACCATGAGTTTTAGTGAACGACTATCTCAAAGAACACTTAGTGAGCTGGTGCAAAAGTACATATAGTGTTCTTCTTTCTGTTTGGTTCTTTGTCTCTTTCATATTCTAACTCAATACAATCAACGGCTACAACACGCAAATTTTTTTTCTTGAACTTCCACAGAAAAGAAGCACAACTTTTGCAAATTATGGATTATGATAAAAAAATGTTCTAAAAAATATGTATACTTTAAGAGTTTTTTTTTCGTGAAGGATTAATGTATAGATATTAAGGGCAAAACCATTTCTTCTTTCTGCAAAAATGTAAGCAAATAGTGCATGGATTCATTACCGTGGAGAACACCATTATAGATTGTGTGCAGAAAAGGTCTCCATTAGTCCAAGTGAGCACTAATTTATACAAAATTGAGTTAATTTAACCACTCATGCCTTCTCTTTTTCTCTGATGTGTTTATTTCTCTGTCTTTCCTTTTTTATCTACATATACTAGATACGGGACTGTTTCAATTATCAGCTAAATCCATGCATAACCAATCTTTCAATGTCATATTAAGTACGTTATGCCACATCTCTTAGAAGTTTGCATATAACCAATCTTTCAATGTTACCCTAATTACGTTGTGTCACATATCTCTTAGAAGTTTGCAAGTATAAATGTATATTCTAAGCTTACTAGTTCTGAATAATACAGCGGTCAAAAGAAAAGTAGCTTAAAATGTCAAATTTTTAGTAGATTTCTGTAAGAATAGAACGCTGATTATTCTTGGCTGATTGGTGAAGAAGGTTACCAGGATGCTGTTCTGGCCTCTTCTCCATGGATTATGTGTGCCTTTCAAGTCTCGGCTTATTAGTGAAAGGGTAGTCAAATTGTTTATTAGTTATCCGCTATAATTTGCTCAATGATCCCTTGCGTTTTACTAGCAGGACAATTGGAGTTGACGTGATGATTAATAGAACTCATGGGCGGAAAATATTGCTTGTGAAGACATGGCTCGGTGCATCACTCTTCAGATTTCAGTCAGTAATTCAGTCCAAAATCGTTCAGAACAGAACTGCTGAATCTGCCAAGCTCAAGAAACAATTGAGAATGATCCTCTCCAACATACGTTTCACAACTGTACTCCTGGCGATTGCTGTAACCTCGTCTCTCCCATGCTGATTATTGCACCAGGTGACAACTGACAAGTTAACCTGCAGTAAATCCCAACTCGATGTATTATATCCATTGTACATGTTCGAGTAAAATGTCTCAACTTGATTCGTTACTCCGATACTTTTCATTTGAAATTGCCTACATACAGCAAACATTGGGACTTATTGTGTCATAGATTACTTGTTGGTACTCTCAGTAGTAGAACATGCAGAACCAACCAAAGATATTATTAATGATCGAATTCATAACAGACACCAACCAACAATAATTTGCCACAAAGTTGGTTGAACAACATTGGTCCACCCCAAATGGCACAGATGGACGAATAGCATAGATACTTGTGACCAATTCAGATGAACTGAGCAATGCAATGCATCTCAAGAAACAACTATCAAGATTCACAAAAGAACATGGAGTACTATAACTAACAAAGCATAACTATTTATTCTTAGCATAATTGGATATCAATACAGAAACCAAAGTCTACCAAATACTCAATATTCAACTTAAACCTTATTTCAGGTAACAGATCGAAATCTCATCATCAAACAGAGGCTACAAAATAACTGGAGACATTCATGCGCATCTTAAGCTTCTCAAGATCCCAATATTTTTTCTCGCTTGTCAAATATGCTTATTGAGGAAGGTAAGGATGAGCCCATTCACCTCGTCCGGGGACTGCTCGTGAACAAAATGTGATCCTTCGGGCATAAAAATGACCTCCAAATCAGGGACGAAGTGTTTCACCATTCCGCTCCGAATATACTCCTCCATCCCTGGAATTTTCAGACAGTAGTCCTTTTCGCCCATGATCAGCATCGCCGGCACTTTGATTTTCAGATCCTCCATCTGAATCTTCTCATTTATCGACCTGTGTGTGTATTGTGAGAATTTCTCCTCATATGCATATGTATATCATGACAAACAGATCAGTGATGAGCTCTCACCGATACGGCATCTGCAGTGGAAACCTGAACCCAGATTTCTCATACAGTTCCGCGTAGGCCTGGAGGTCATCCTCCGTGAACCACGGAGGCAGAGGAGTGCCTGGCTCTACAAGGTCCATGATCTCCTGATCCTCAGCAGCCGCGATTGGAATTTCGCTTTTGGAGAAGAGGATATAGATGTTGCGAACAACGGTCTTGACATCGAACCGGCCAAAGTCGGCCTCCGCTCTCCCCGGCTCCTATGTGTGTGTAGAAGAACTAGAGATCAATGTGAGAGAGTATAACATGTATGCAAATACTATTTCTAGTATGTGAGGATATGTTTCAAGAGACGAAGTATGTATTTACCCTCCACCGCGATATGTAGAAGCCTTCAGGGAGGAGATCCAAGCCCAAGCCTTTGGGGGAGAAGGGAATACCCAAGGTCACAACACCAGAGACGCGATCCGGGTGGTGGAGGGCGAAGTCATATGCTGGTATAGCTCCAAAATCTTTCCCAACCATGAAAACCTTTTTTGTTTTATCATTAGCATGATTACACACAAGCTGGACATGTATGATGTATATACTTATGTGCTTACCTTGGGGATTTGAAGGGAGTCGAGGATTGCGAGGAGATCGTGGATGAGGTCTTCCCAGTTAGCTTTTTCTGGGTCCTTGGGCTGCTCCGACAGGCCGTAACCGCGGATATCGGGCGCGATGGCACGGTACCCGGCTTCGGCAACGGCCAACATCTGGTGCCTCCATGTGTACCATATCTCTGGGAACCCATGAATGAAAACTACTGTCCCCTGTTCTCCTGCATGTTACACAGTTAGTGATTAATTAGCAAAAAGATTTGTTCAAGCAGGGAAGAAAAATGCCAAAGGATCATGGAGAATTGAGGGTGATTAGCTTCTGACCCTTGCCGATCTGTGCTATGTGAAGGCTGAGGCCCCTGATGTCGAGGTGAGAGTGCTCTATTTTCTCCATAGTTTTCCTTCTGTGGTTCTTGCTCGCTAGGTGTTCGGTGGGAAACAAGAAAAAATAATGGATGGTTAACAAGCAAAAAGGACACGGCTCCTACTCTATTTCTTAAGTTAGTGGGTGCGACTAGTCTCCCTACCAATAATTTAACAGGCCCATTGGATGATGACATATTGGAATATATTAACCATGTGAATATTTTCCATAAATTTAGTTTCATTTTGTTTATCACTTTTAAGATTATTGATCGTACACATATTTTGTATTCTCTTCATTACATGTATTCTCTTCATTACACGCTTACATTTATCGTGTAATAAATCTGCTAATTTTCTTATTTTAAATATCTATTTTGCAGAAGATGATAATGGAGAGAAAGAGAATTAAACTAAATAAATACCAATTAAAATCGGATTTAACTGGATCTATTTGGTTAGCTGAGGATGATCCCAGATCTAATCAGTTAAAAATCAGATTTTGGTGAATCAATTCGATTAACTTAAAGATTTATGAGGACATCACTGAAATCACCTAGAGGGGAGTGAATAGGTGACTAGCTAATCTAAAAATGAATTAATGCGGAATTAAAACTATTTAAACAAACTAAAAACTATTAAGTTAAATACACCAAGTATAACACAAGAGTGTAGCCGAATTCCTGATGAAGGGCTCTGGACTATCTTCTCAAGATTCCTCTAAATAAGAGTTGAGGTGCCGCTATGGCGCCCTTAGTTGAATACAGGTGTAAGCAAACAATCCTAAGCATATAACAATTAAGCACAAGTATATCAAGCGAGTAATGAATATGAGTAATAAGAGCACGCAAGATATAAACACAAGTGAGAGATAGAGAGAGCAATCACAAACACGGGAGATTTATTTCGAGGTTCGAGCACCCTTGCTCTACGTCCCCGCCTTCAACACTACGAAGGATTTCCACTAGAATCGATCCCACCGGATCACTCGGTGCCACAATACCTACAAGGAGTTCACACTAGAACTCTTGGACTCACTAGTCCCTCTCTTGTTCCCGCAAGAACTACACGTGCAAGCACACTAGCTTGCCGAGGCCGCCCCTCTACACCTATCTCCCACAAGAACTCGAAACAACACAAACCCGCAAGTTCGCCCCCTCAAATACAAGATTGAACACTTGGTGATCTAAACACTTTGATCACCTAAAAATACTCTCACAACAAAGACCCCTATAGGATTGATATAGCAATGGATAGCTCAAGTGTGTCTGAGAAAACTACAATTGATTTGGTGGTGAAAACTCAATAAATCTCTTTTACAAAACACTCTTGAAAAACTCTCCTTTTGATATAAAAGTATTTAGCTCTAAAACAAGTGGTGATAAACACTTAGAAGTGTAGAAAAAACTATCTTGAAAACTCACTTAAAATCTTGTTGAAAACAGTCCAAGGGAACCCCAATATACAGGCTCCCAAAATATGGCCATTGGAGGCCAACTCGGCAGGAGATCCTGTTGTCGGTCTACCGCCGGTCGACCACCAAGGGTCGGATTTCTGACTGTTGGGAAAAGCGGTCGACCGGCCGGTCGACCGAAACTGGGCTATGACCTAGCGATCAACCACCCGGTCGATCGGGGCCATTTACAAAGAGCAGAGACTCTCTGTCGGTCGACCTTGTAGTCGACCGGCCTTGCTGTGCACATCGGTCGACCGGCAGAAGGCTAGTCTGACATTTTTAGGGATTAAAAACTCGGTCTTTTTCCTTCAATAAAATCCCATAAATCTTCATAAATTCTACAAAAATAAGTTCATTGATATACTTTGAAATACAAACATGTTTGATTAAAAATCAAAACATATTATAAACATTTTGAACTATTTTTGTAATATAGAAGTTTTGCCAACCTGTATTTTTCCAAAACGATTTTTTCAAAACTTTTTCACATACGAAAACAAGATATTCTAAACACTTTTAAAGCATAGTGTGTATGGATATGATCCACTACACATATATGATGAAATATCTAAGTTTTTGACAATAAGCTCTAAAATAAGTTTTGATAAAACACATGTATATTTTAAAGCTTAAAAAACAAACCGGTTTTTTTTCAAAACGAAAACTCTTTTACAAAATCACATATAAATCTTGTGTGTGAGTGTATATGAACTTGAGCAATCCACCAACTAATCTATCCTTTACATTTTATCGGAAAAAATCTTGACACTTACAAACATGACACAAGTTTTCTTGGAAATCTTCTCTTGAAGGTCTTCTTCTCCTTCTTGACTTGGTCCAAACCTTGATCCAATGAGCTAAACTCCTCTTGAGTACTTGATGCAATCTTAATGTGTGAGCTCTTAAATCAACATGTGCTAACTCCAAAACTTTGACTTTAAATCTTTTATTGAAGCTAAATACCAACTAAGATCTTTATCAAATATCTGATACTAATTAAACACAAGATCATTAGTACTATAACTATATGAGTTAATCATCATCAAAACTAGAGTGATGGGCCTTCGGGCCAACAATCTCCCCTTTTTGTTGATGACAAAACTCATGGAGTTATATATGCATGGATTAAAGTTAAGCTTCATAGAAGCTCCCCCTTAACTCATGCATAACAATAAACAGATAGATATTCAATGAAGTGCATAAAACTAAACAAATATATATGCATAAATAAGGTGAGAGAAACATGCATAAATCAAGAAGTCTTCTCCTCGAAAACCTTCTTCCCCTTTTTGTATAAACTTTCAAAATCCTTCTCCCCTTTTTGTATAAACATAAAATATAGAACATGCATAAACTCAATATATGCATAAACTCAATTTCTAAATATGCATATATAAACACAAAATCATTAAACTCAAAATTATTCTCCCCTTTTGTCAATCATCAACAAAGGGGAGAAAAACAAATCAACAATAAAGATATATGTGCGATATACATTCATGCAGATGAAGACGGTAAGTTAGCTCCCCTGCATACATGCATTAAATGAAGAAGGGATGACAAAACCATAACTCACATAAAGTATAATATACAATGCATAAGTGGAGATGTTAAGCTCCCCCTACACACGTGTACCACATAAAGAAGAGATGTCAAGCTCCTCAATATAAGATACACTCAACATGAATCTATATATAGAAGAGATGTTAAGCTCCCCTTGCATATAGACAATACATATCAAAACATTTTTAAAATCACTTTAAAGATAAATTTTGAATTTTCTTTAATCAACAAATCAAATTTTGAGATACCACTTGTAAGTAAACAAAATTTTAAGATATCACCTGTCAATAAAACAAAATTTTAAGATATCACAAGATTTTTGATACCAATTGAAATTGAAAATTTTTGATACAAATTGAAATTGAAACATTTGTAAATTTTAATACCAATGAAAGTAAAATATTTTATATTTTGATACCAATTGAAATGTATGGTAAATTTTGATACCAAATAAAAGGTAAAACATTTTTGATACCAAATAAAAGGTAAAACATTTTTGATACCAATTGAAATCGAAACTCAATTGAAATCGAAATATATTGATACCAATTGAAGTATATTATAAGATTTGATATCAATTAAAAGGTAAAATATGAAGTATATTTTGATATCAATTGAAATACCAATTGAAAATAATACATAAGCTCATTAAAATACCAATTAACATTTAAAAATTAGTCAAGCTTAGCATAAACATAATTTGTGGTATAAACATGCATGGATATTGTAAATCAAGCACAATCAAATCATATATATATATATATTAAAATGAAAATACCAATTGAAATTGATATTATTTGAAATTTGAAGCATACATGTACAAGAAAATATATATGAGTATACAAAAATAGAATTTCATGAAGTTCATGTGTATAACTCATACCTATCCACCCTATTCATACACATGATAAAAGATTTTCAAATAGAGCATACAAGGCATGGTCGCCCATCCAACCGCCCTTGAAGGGTAGAAGTTTTCAAAAATAGATTTGAAAATATTTGCAGATTGAAAACACTACCAAATGAAGAATAAATAACTAGTTTAAGGTAATTTTTGAAAAACTAGTTAAATATCCTTCAAACATAAAAACAAATCATATATATATCCCATGAAGCATACCAAATACACAAGAGTTGACAATCAAAATCTATAAAGCTCAAAAATTCTCATGAAAACAATGTCATGAGTAAATAAATGAAGTGTGAGTACACAAGAATCATGTAATTAGCATTTTCATGAAAATGATCAATAAGGCTCAAAAACTTCAAACATATGAAAATTACAAAAATTTATTTTTCATTTAAAAACTAACATGAAAATCATAAAAATCAACCTTCAAGGTATATGTATGTTCTGTCAAAAACTAAAATATAGATACATATCCTAAGCACAAAAGAGTCTATAATATAATTTGAATGAAGGCAAGAGACCCAATGGTATACATGTATATCTATTAGTTTTAGACAAGAATAACATATACATGAAGAAAAATATGCATAAGAATAGGGAAAACAAGTTAAAATGCACGAATCATCAAAACTAGGCTATACTAGTACATCTAATGGGTACAAATGAGCAATTAAGCACAAACATACAATAATCAAATGTGGCTCACTAGTTGTACGAGTATATGCACAAGTTTTAATGAAAATTTACATTTAAACATGTAATCAAAACATGAAGTGCAAAACCATAAACAAACATGATTATTAAGGTAAATGTACATGTTTTAGAGTAATGATATACATAATAGCTAAACTAAAGTGAGAACACAAAATATGAATCCATATGTACACGGGTGTATCTCAATTACTATACATGTATGTCATAAGTCTAAATAACATGGCATTTAATAACAATCATGAAAAATATGCTAAAAATCAATAATCTAAAATCATGTAAACAAATAAGGAGTTAGAGATAGTTACCAAAATCATTATGGCACATCTCTATATCTCCAATCCATGGTGGTCCTCACACCAAACTTTCCTGATAATGATGCATCAATTATATGTCCAAGGCACCAATTCTCTGACGTCATGTGAGAGCCCACACTTACATCAAACACAAGAGGTGGGAATTTTGGTACCTATTTTCTTTTAAGTCCACGGGGGTTAGCATTTTTCGGAACCCAAACATTTTTATTAGTAAAATTAATATGATTTATATTATCAAAATAAAACTTTGTTAAATGGCCTTTGCGGCCGTAATGTGTACATTTGTGCACTCTAGTATGCACATGAGAATGAGTGTGATCATATGTTCAAAGTGTGCATATGTGTGCCGTGGTTGATGTGCATTTACATGTGGAGCTTGTTTCTTTTAAAATAAGGTTTCTAATTTGTTATGATTAAATGCACAATTGCTCAAGGTTGAACTTAAACAATCTATTCTATTTTTCAAAAATTGAATCTCATTTTTATTAATGGTTACATGAAGAGCATGGCAAGTATGAGAATCAACACTCTTTTTCTTTCTAGAAATATTTTCCTTTTCTTTTGAACAATTTTTTTTCAAAGAGTTATTTTCATCCAAAGCAATCTCTTTTTCTTTTTCCACCAAAGTGATTTTATTTTTCAATGATTTATTTCCTTCACAAATATCATTTAGCTTAGAGGACAAGAAAATATTCTCCTTTTTTAACAAATCATTTTCTTTTAAAATGCATTCCAATTTATTTTGAAAGGAATCTTTTTCTTTAACATGGAATCAAATTTATTTTTCAATTTCTTATTATCTTTTTAAGAAAATCTTATTTTTCAAGAAGTTGTTGACAAAATGAAGTAAGATCATCATATGACACGTCAATATCCTCATCACGCTCGGATTCAGAATTTACCTCAAGGGGGTTATCCCCTTGGACCATGTAGCACAAGTTGGAAGCATCACTTCCATCATCCGAGTCACTCCCCGTATAGTATTGCTTTTGTTCGCCAAGGGAGACTACAGTGTTCCATACTATAAAAGCCGAATCAAAATTAGAAACTCTAGATAAATATTCATCATTTAGGGTTGACTTTAAAGCATCGATGGCTTTAGCATTAGCCTCAAGGTTTTTGCCATTTAAACAATATGAATCTTTAATAGTTACAAAATAAATATGAATACTAAGGGCTTTGAGGTACATAGCATCTTAACTTTCCAAGTTTAGATGTTAAGAATATCAAACATAGGAGGTGACATGAAATCCATGTGTGTGTGTATAAATATTTTGATTAGCCAAAAATAAGGATATTTAACTCTAGGTTGTGAGACCCAAATCAAGAGCATCAAGCTCTGATACCAATTGAAATCACCTAGATGGGGGGTGAATAGGTGACTAGCTAATCTAAAGATGAATTAATGCAGAATTAAAACTATTTAAGCAAACTAAAAACTATTAAGCTAAATACACCAAGTATAACACAAGAGTGTAGCCGAATTCCCGGTGAAGGGCTCTAGACTATCTCCTCAAATTTCCTCTAGATAAGAGTTGAGGTGCCGCTATGGCGCTCTTGGTTGAATACAAGTGTGAGCAAAAAATCCCAAGCATATAACAATTAAGTACAAGTATATCAAGCAAGTAATGAAAATGAGCAATAAGAGCAAGCAAGATATAAACACAAAATGAGAGATAGAGAGAGCAATCGCAAACACGAGAGATTTTGTTTCAAGGATCAAGCACCCTTGCTCTACGTCCCCGCCTTCAATACTATGAAGAATTTTCACTAGAATCAATCCCACCGGATCACTCGGTGCCGCAACACCTACAAGGAGTTCAAACTAGAACTCTTGGACTCACTAGTCTCTCTCTTATTCCCGTGAGAACTACATACGCAAGCACACTAGCTTACCGAGGCCGCACCTCTATACCGAGCTCCCACAAGAACTCGAAACAACACGAACCCAGAAGTTCGCCTCTTCAAATATAAGATTGAACACTTGGTTAACTAAACACTTTAATCACCTAAAAATACTCTCACAACAAAGATCCCTATAGGATTGATATAGCAATGGATAGCTCAAGTGTGTGTGAGAAAATTAGGATTGATTTGGTGGTGAAAAACTCAAGAAATCTCTTTTACAAAACACTCTTGAAAAACTCTCCTTTTGATATGGAAGTATATGGCTCTAAAATAAGTGGAGATAAATACTTAGAAGTGTAGGAAAAACTATCATGAAAATTCACTTAAAATCTTGTTGAAAACAGTCCAAGGGAACCCCAATATATAGGCTCCCAAAATATAGCCGTTGAAGGCTAACTCAGCAGGAGATCCTACTGTCGGTCGACGGGCGGTCGACTGCAAACGGCCGGATTTTTGACCGTTGGGAAAATCGATCGACAGGCCGGTCGACCGAAAACTGGGTTATGACCTAGCGGTCGACCGCCCGGTCGACCAGGGCCATTTACAGAGAGCAGAGACTCTCTGCCGGTCGACCGTGCGGTCGACCGGCCCTTGTTGTGCACATTTGTGCACATCGATCGACGAGAGCGGTCGACCGACTTTCGGCTCGGTCGACCGTCCGGTCGACCGGCAAAAGACCAGTACAACATTTTTAGGGATTAAAAACTCGGTCTTTTTTGTTCAATAAAATCCCATAAATCTTCATAAATTCTACAAAAATAAATTTATTGATATACTTTGAAATACAAACATGTTTGATTAAAAATTAAAACATGTTACAAACATTTTGAACTATTTTTGTAATATAGAAGTTTTGCCTTAAACAGAAACCTGTATTTTCAAAAATGATTTTTTTCAAAACTTTCAAATACAAAAATAAGATATTCTAAACACTTTTGAAGCTTAGTGTGTTAGATATGATCCGCTACACATATATGATGAAATATCTAAGTTTTTGACAATAAGCTCTAAAATAAGTTTGATAAAACACATGTATATTTTGAAGCTTAAAAATCAAACCGGTATTTTCTAAAATGAAAACTCTTTTATGAAAATACATATAAATCTTGTATGTGAGTGTATATGAACTTGAGCAATCACCAACTAATCTTTCCTTTACATTTTATCTAAAAACAAAATCTTGACACTTACAAACATGACACAAGTCTTCTTGAAAATCTTCTCATGAAGGTCTTATTCTCCTTCTTGACTTGGTCCAAACCTTGATCCAATGAGTTAGACTCCTCTTGAGTACTTGATCAAATCTTGATGCCTGAGCTATGGAATTAACACGTTCTAACTCCTAAACTTTGACTTTAAATTCTTTGTTGAAGCTAAACACCAACTAAGATCTTGATCAAATATCTGATACTAATTAAACACAAGATCATTAGTACTATAACTACATAAGTTAATCATCATCAAAACTAGAGTGATAGGCCTTCGGTCAACAATCACCACATCCAGAACAAATTAAGAATTGGGGTAAATGTTCAGCTGAAGATCAGAGAAAATTAGAAAGATAGCATTAAATGAAAACCAATAAAATTCATATTTCTATAAATTTATTTTAGTTAGCTAAAGATCAACCGAGGATAACGTCAAATACAGAGTCCAAATTCAAAATCTAAAGAGATAAATGGATAGAGAAAAGATCAATGGATGAGATGAAGCAATTTTGACTCAGATTTAGATTGGATATATTTTAGTATTTTAATCATAACTTTCGCTACCAAAACTCAAATCTAATGATTCAACATGATCCAGAAAGAAAACTTAAAGAGCTACAACTCTTACGTTGATCACTATTTCTAATTCTATCATTTGATAAGTTATATTCAGTAATAAAATGCCAACAAGCTGCAGATCAGAATTGAATATCCACATCAAATCAAGTTTGGAGATAAGGAGAGGATTCAAATTCAGAAATAGCCAGCTCCCCCTATCTTTTGACTCGTTTCTTATCCATTTCTATGCTATAAATATCCTATACATCAGAGGCAGAGGGACGAAGAAGCATAAAGTAGAATAAATTCTTGCATAGTTTTAACCTAGATTTTTTTCTCTTTTATTATAATTTTTATTTTCATTATGTAACTGAGAGGAGAAAAGAATTTCATGGAGGAATGAGAAAGGTGGTTATACTGAGGGTGACACCTGTGTAAGTAAGTCTTTTCTTTCATTGTTATTTGAATCAAATCGAAGTTTCTTTTCTTCTTTACTCTTATTTTTTTTGCTTTCCTCTGATGTGTTTGCAATCCATGTGAATCCGATAGCTTCGAGACTGCTTCGCCATTGCAAGTGCCCTTGATGTCCTATGGTGATGAACAAACATTCCTTTGCTAGTTTAGCTTGCTTTTTTATTCGTGGTATAGATCGGGAAAGGGGAAGATCCTACACGCCATAGTTGATCGCCTTCAAAGACTAGGTAAGTCGTAGCAACGGATTCAAGGTATATGAGCACAAAAGAAAAGTAAGAAATTTTAATTTTCTTTTAATTCTTAGCTTAGAATTCTACTCCAAAACTAACCTTCTCCTCTTTATTTAGTTTTTCCTTTTCTTTTGTAAATAAAACAACAACAACATCATGTTTTCTTTTATCATCTTCTTCACATCTTCTAACTTAACCTTTTTGTTTTCTTCTTTTAAAGCTAAGAAGAAATTTCTAACATATTTTTGTAAACTCAAAAAAGAAATGAATTTACTTAAAAGCTTCCATCGCTAGTCCCTCCTTGTGGATCACGACCCGCATAGCCACTTGCTATCGCGGTAGCATTGAGAACTTGCACTTCTATTTTGTATTTTGGAAATTTAGTATTTTTTGTGTGCAGGTTAAGCCTTCATTTCTTTTTTGATTTACTTAAATAATTTAACCTTTTCTTCTTTATTTTTGTGTGCCAGAGCTGAATTTGGAAATCGAAGAGCTGTAATTGACATACTGCTATTCTGTGCCTCTGCCCAAGAAGGAAGAGCATCAGAGCCCACAATTGTCCTACGCAAACGCGCCAAAAGCCGTGTTTCCGCAGTATTTGTGGTGGACTACTAATTGATCTTTTTGCAGGTGCTTTCACACTGTAAAATATAGCTTCTGCATGTGATAGATTTCCTTATTAATTTATTTTGCACACTATATTTAATTCAATAGTAAAGTGATTGTTTGTAAATGTTAAAAATGGTTTAGACTTACATTTAGGCATGTATCTAATTCATTTATCTTTTACATTACTGTTGAAGAGTGTTGGAGCAAAGGTATGTCTATATAGCATTTAGTATAAGGTTCATTCTTTATGAAATATTGCTTGAGTGTTACTTTTTCTATATACTTGTACGCTGCACTAAACTGAACTAAGGGCTTGTCCCATAAATAAGATAAGATGGGAAAGTCATTACCCTCCTTTAGCCCACAAACAATCTCCTCACTCATTAACCCAAGCCTAACTAAAACTGAGTAGACGTTGGCCCTAGGAACATCTCAGACTCAAATCGGAGACTCACCTAAGGGGAAAATTGTTAGAAGTTGACTCTTGCCAATCGGTGTCTAAGGTTGGGGATTGAGAGGTAAAACCCTGAAGATTGTTAATTTAGCATAATTAGGGCCGTTGCTTAGGCACGGATACCTCCCACTGATCTTACCCCTACCTGACCGATTAACTTGTAGTCAGATTCTGCAATATATCTCCCGTGGACAGTCTAACTAGTAGGAGTCGTCTAGGTCTAAGGTTTACCCTAACTTAGGCCAGATTTTTTTTCCTTTTTATTTGTTTGTTTGTTTGCCTGTTTTTGTTTTTTGTTTTTGACATCTTGGTAATATGGATTATAATTACAATTATTCATATACAAATAGTGATCCATATTTCACCCCGACCTCTTTTGACTCGGATATTACCAACCTAGCATATCATAACTTTAACCGACCAAGTATACCAGATTGGTCTTATCCGAATCAATATATGCCCCAGTCTCAATACTATGAACAAGACTGGAATAATCATTACCATTCTTCACGGAGTCAGTGGGGATACAACTTCTCTGAGTCATACAGTCAACCACCTTACCAACATCCAGCTTCATATGCTCCTTCTCCCAAACAACCATTGGAAGAATCAATTGACTAGGAAAAGATGATTGAAACCTTAGAAGAGATTGAGCAATGAATTCAAATTTTAGAAGACTCAAAATCCCGTCAAAATTTTTAAATCAAAGATCCTCATTCCATTTTCAAGAAGAACATATCGACTTAGAAAAGAGTACAGAATCCATGATTCAAATCCAAAGTGATCTCTTAAATATGATAGAAGTAAGACTTAGTCGATTGGAAAACATGCGTAGAAATAAGAAAACTCTCCCTACCAATCTTTGACTATACCCGACACTTCTAACCATATTGATGAAAACAAAGAATCATAAAATCTTAAAGACTTTGACCAAGATTCAATTTCATCAAACAAAGTTGAACTTGACCAAGTTCAAACCTTGGAAAAATTGGCAAGTTTTCCATTCAATGAGATTGAAGTTAAATGTGAATGTGACCCTGATCCCCAATCTTGTGATTCAGTTCCCATCCTCGAATCTATGTTGACTCCGGTATCCTTACCCAATTTGGACCAATTTTCTGAGCCAACATTTATTCCCGTACCCATAGAACTAGAAATGAATCACCAATTTTGGATAGTCACATTCCATTGATGGGAAAAAAATATGAATTTCAATTCTTAAATTTTGACTTAACTCTTGAGCCAAAACTGACTCTCAAATCCAAAGTTGATTTTTCCGAGTTAGTATTGGTTCCCGAACCTATCATTGTTGAGTTCAAGTTAACCATTCCACCAAGTCACATTCTTTTGTTGGACATAGGTATAAACCATGATGACTCCGTGATGATTTTTCAAGACTGATCATGTAAAGGGAATAAGTTTCATGATAGGATCTTTCATGGTCCTATTAATATTGGGGATTGAAATTATGTAAATAGAAAAGATATCAATAAAGGTGGGTTTCATAAACCATCACATTATTTTGATTGGGTAGCAATGCTTGACCCAATCTGATCACCTCTAGAACCACCACCTTGAGGTAACATTATGCTTCCCTTTCTTCTTTTTCATGCATTTAAGTATTCATTCATACATTGAGGACAATGCATGAGATAGGTATGGGGAAGGGTTTTAACATAACATAGGTTTTCTTTTTATTTAAAATAAAAAAATTAACATTTTCTTTTCTTTTAAAAAAAACTTTTTGAAAAGAGAGCAATATTTTGACATTTTTTTGTAAGAAATTAAGTTAATTTTAAGGAATAGGAGAATCATAATTAGGATTTCTTATACTTGGTCAAAATAAAATTATTTATTTGATTTCTAGAGTTAGGAAGAAAATTTGAAAAAGTAATTTAGTCTTGATTTTTACCTTGATGAAGTATGCATGCTTTATACACTTACACACTTAGGTTTTAAAAACAAAGTTTCTTATGCCTTATATAAAAAAAGGAAAATAAGAAAAGAAATATATATATACTTATATCAAAAATCCTCTAATTAAGCTGGGTATTTGTGCCTCATAAAGCATGAATATTTACGCCTAAAAGTGATCCATATATTAAAATTCTTAGTTTTGTGGCCTTATTTGCTCGAGTCCTTAAGTCTTTGGGGTGTTTTCTCACCCGGTTCCTTAAGACCGTTTGGTTTGGGAGTCACTGATTAAAGGCTCGTTACATAGGCAGATTAGAAAGCCTAATAGAACTAAGGAATAATATCACCAAAAATAAAAGAAGCAAAAAAAAAGGCATAAGAGTTAGAGTTAAAAACCCAAGTCAAAATTTCACGGTCACAAAGGTGCATATAACTTAGGGTAAAATAATATACTCGATGAGAAATATAGTTTGACTGCTTATTCTTATCCATTTCTATGCTATAAATATCCTACACATCAAAGGCAGAGGGACGATGAAGCAGAGAGTAGAATAGATTCGTGTATAATTTTAACCTAATTTTTTTCTTTTTTAATGTAAATTTTATTTTCTTTATATAACTGAGAGGAGAGAAGAATTTCATGGAGGAATGAGAAAGATGCTTATACTGAGGGTGACACCGGTGTAAGTAAGTCTTTTTTTTCATTGTTATTTGAATCAAATCATAGTTTCTTTTCTTCTTTACTTTTGTTTTTGTTTGCTTTCCTCTGATATGTTTGCAATCTTAGTGAATCAGATAGCCTCGAGACTGCTTCGCCATTGCAATTGCCCTTGATGTCATATGGTGATGAACAACCATTCCTTTACTAGTTTAGTTTGCTCTTTTTTGTAGTATAGATCGAAAACGGGGAAGATCCTACACGCCATGCTTGATCACCTTCAAAGACTAGGTCAGTCGTACGAATCAAGGTATATGAGCACGAAAGAAGTAAGTAAGAATTTTTAGTTTTCTTTTAATTCTTTATTTAGAATTCTACTTTAAAACTAACATTCTCCTCTTTATTTAGTTTTTTCTTTTCTTTTGTAAATAAAATAACAACATCATCATCATCATCTTTTTTTTACCATCTTCTGCACATCTTCTAACTTAACTTTTTTGTTTTCTTTTTCTAAAATTGAGAAGAAATTTCCAATATATTTTTGTAAACTCAAAAAAGAAACGAACTTACTTAAAAGTTTCCATCACTAGTCCCTTTTTGTGGATCACGCCCGCATAGCCACTTGCTATCGCGGTTGTATTGAGAACTTTCATTTTTATTTTGTATTTCTAAAATTTTATATTTTTTGTGTGCTGGTTAAGCCTCAATAAATTATCCTATTGGAGATTTTTTTTGATAGGACTAGGGTTACAATCGACTCGGGTTGGTTCGGGTTCCGGTTAACTCGAATTTGACCCAACTCAAATATAACATTACCCAAACTGGCCCCGGATAACATTTGAATCAAAGTATCCTAAACCCATACCTGAACCAACAAATATTCATGTTACCCGACCCCTCAAATTGTGTCGAATCGAATTTGCTATCAAACTCTAAAAAGAGAGAAATAAAATAAAAAAACCACACATCTCAAGAGATGGGAAGATGGGAGGAAGGAGAGACATATTGGGTTTCGGTAGGGCTGTAGTGGGGACTGGAGATAAGCAAAGAGAGAGGAAATGGAGAAGAGAGAGACTAGAATTTGGAGAAAAGAAAGAGATTAGGGATTTGGCATTGACAAAAGTGATGATGAGACTAGAATGGAGCAAACACGCATGGGCAGAGAGAGAGAGAGAGAGAGAGAGAGAGAGATGGAAAATTAGAATTACTGTTTAGGTTTAGGCAAAGAGCGAACAGAGGGAAGAGGGAGAGATCAAGTGACCCCGGGGGGAAGGGGTAATCGGGTTGGCTTAGATCTATCCGGGTCACCTGAAACCCCATCAAAAATGTTTTTTGGTCTGTCGAATCAACTTGAATTTGACCCGCACTTGATAAAATCCTCATCCATTCTCGAAAATTTGAGTCGGATTCCAGTTTGACCCGTTGAGTCAAACCTGATTGCGACCCTTATCAAGGATATGATCAAAACTAGGAACTACACATATTTTCTCAGTCAGTAGATTTGCATCCATCATTCATTTTTTTTAGTGGCTTCGAGATGACTCTACAGTCTGTCTAGAATCATCCTTTATTTCACCTTTGGTTCAACTATACAGGGGGGATCGACATAGCCTTAGGTCGCTCGTTTGGGTTAGGTCGAGTTAAGTGAGAGAGTGTATCCAACCCAGCAAACCTACACTATTAATCTCACACATGTGCAAAAATAATGTGGTGCATCTAATCACAATCGCTACTATTCTCTATTGAAACGTTTTGACATTGGTTGTCTCTTGCCTGAATGCCTTTATCTTCATTTTGTATCACGCGCTCGCATGTAGGAATTGATTAATGAACAAATGAAATGAGGAAACAAATCTTTATCCCACTAATAATAACAACAACAACAATCGCAACAACAACTACTAATAATAATAATAACAAGAACTACTACTATCACCACCACCCCCAATAATAATAATAGAGATAGACTTGTGTCATTTCGGGAGCATTTGAGACGAATCCTTCCCACTCAAATACAACAATACGATATCTGAATACAAGATTCATTCAGTTGAAGTTGATCTATTTATTTCAAGTAATTAAAAATCAAAAATCATGTAGTTTGAATACTTGTTACCCATCTATCAAGTAGGTAGAAAATGGATTGCCGAAAATAGCATATTGCTTACATCTATATTTTTAGACACACAAATTTTCAATTGGACCTTTCATCATGATCTAAAAATTTAAAAACTCTCACATATCAATTTTTGTTATATTTTAAATATTTAACACCATTAAACTAACCAACTAACTATTTCGACCGTCCATTTTGCGCCTACTTGATGGATGGGTAAAAATATTCAAAATACATGATTTTTGGTTTCTAATTATTTAAAATAATATAGATCAACTTTAACAGAGTGAATTTTGCATTCGGATGCCGTAGGTTGTATTTAAGCGGGAAGGATTCGGTCTCGATTCCTTTCGGAATGACACAACTCTATCTTATAATAAAAACAACAACAACATTCATATCTGCTCTTCCCGGCTCATACGGATCAAGATCAAAATGAAAAATCATGCAATTATTGTTGCTAATTTAAGTTGGTGTTAGAATTTAGTAATGTGTATTAGTATTATACCCTCCAATGATGGATGCAGAAGCCTTCAGGTAGGGGCTCGAAATTGAATCCTTTGGGCAAAAAGGGAATACCCAAGCTCACAACACTCGAAACGCGATCCGGATGAGTGTAGGGCAAAGTCATGTGCTAGTATGCCCCCCCTCCAAATCTTTCTAATGTGCAATGTATATGCATGTGCGAAAATCAATAACAAAATAACTCAAATACGCTTCACTATTAAGAAACGGTGGTTGGTAAAAAAAATTAAAAGTAGCAATATTAACCTATGGATTATTAATTAACATGCACATATTGATTTATTGCAAAGCAATAAAAACTAATCGATACTATTTATGTTAAACATGTAAAAGGTTTTACGAACTGTGGTGGTGATTTTTCGCTGCGAATAATCGAACGGTCGATCCTCAACATAAGCAAGAGTATGTGTATAAGTGCTAAATAATCAACACAACACAAAAAATAGACCGTGATAAGATATTTTTAAGTCAAAGCCCAATTTGCAAAAATAATCACGGGGAAGAGGAGGAAGATTCACTATAACTCTCTAATTTACGGGAATTATAGGTAACTAGGATGTAATGAAAAATGAGAGGTTTTAGTAGAAGCTTATGGTTATTGAGATCCATTCACATCAGGTCCCTTTCTTGCTACAGAAGAAGGTCTATTTATACTGTGCTGCTGGAGACGGATGAGGCGTTCGCGAGATTTGCGCAGCTGCACCACTTCATGTATAGATCTGCAGTAACGTTCATGATTAATGGCGCAATGGTTGAGATTGCATGCAGAAAATTTCGTTATTGTTCACTTGAGAGTATGTGTGTTGCACACGTCTTCAATGTGGGTGAGGAGAGGTGGCATGATTGTAGGTAGAGATTTCGGTGACCATTACTGGGAATCTCCGAGTGAAGTAGGAAATGTAGAACCGTAGAAATCTCTAGAGGATCATCCCTCCGGCACGGGGGGCGTCACACTGGGATGGCTCTGGCAGTTGACTTAAAGTTTAGGTTGAAGTGATTCTAGAAATTGTAGATGCTCTCAGAAAGATCCGACGCGGCGGAGGTAGTCGATTGCTTGCGAAAATTTCAAAAAGAAATCTTGATTGCTAGGACACGTGTCAGCATCCTACTAAGGGTTAACTTTTGTCCAATATAAATGCCCCGCTCTTTCACTTGCCGAAGCCTGTTGGAGGGAGGATAGAAGAGAAAAGTTGGTTGCAATCTTTGAATACTTTGAATTCTTTTGGATATTGGCGAAGAGGAGGATCTGACCATTAATGCGAACCTTTGAAACTTCGTCTTGAGATTGCACGGCTGGATGACAGTTGGTGTGTCAATAATTGACATGAAATTTATGACTGGCATCTTTTCAAATTCTGGCACCATAATGATTAAGATCATATGCAGGGGCAGTTGATATCCTATAGATTTGGTTGACTTAGAATCTTGGGATGTGGATCAGCTTTTTCGGAGATGATGCGCACTTACTTTTCGAAGATTGGAGATTTGAACTGGGGACGCTTTGAATCCTCCTCCGTCTATAAACAGGTGGAGCCCTAGGGTTGAATTGCTCATCTTCTTCTGTAAAAAGTCTTTGCTTTTAAACTTTTTGCTCTAATGGATTGCCATGTCGTTCTTCTTCTTTGTTCGGTGGAGGAAAGAGAGGGAGAGGATGGAGATGGTAGGAATGATTACCGAACTCTTATTGCTTGGGAGTCTGGTTGGCGGAAAATATCAGTCTTCGTGATGAGCTTGTTGCAAAATATTAGTTTTCACGACAAGCATCTGCTGTCAGGAAGGATGGATTGACCTCCCTTTTGATCTAGTTTGTTCATTTGATCTCTGGTTGGGTCAATCCAGCTCTCATCTCAGGGCTTCATGTTCTTCTTTCTTCGGAAAATGTATGTGGAAGGAGTGGAGTTTGTTCGGGTAATCATGGTGATGGATCTGATTTGATCACTGTCTTTCATATATGGCGGGCTTCACTCTGGTCGGAAGCTAAGAGGAGAGTGCGGGCACATTGCTCAGGTTCATCACCAGGGAGCACTCCCTCTTCTAGAGCTCTGACTTCTTCCTCAAAATAAAGGGTCAGTGATGGGATATCATCACCAGCTTGGGAATTTATATCCGGGGCTCGAAGTTCTCGGATGTCTTCCTAGGAGTTCTCAGTATTGTCTTGAGGAAGATTGGTGGAAGGTTGGCAGACTTGACTCATGGATGCTACTGTGGACGCTTGCTCCCGGGAGAAGTCCTTTGTGGAAACCTTTGGGACGCGGATGGTCATAGCGAAAATATTATATGTACTTTTTTCCAAAAAATGTTCACACGAGAACGTGATAGAATCATGTAATACTCATGTTAGGTGTAGTCAAGTAATATAATCAGAATGAAAAGATTTGAAATAAATATTTTTATTTGAAATGAAATCTTTATATAAATCTTGCTTGATTTATTTTACCATTTGTTTGGTTTGAAATTGACCGTATCTCCTTGGAGTGCTTGTCTTTGACTCTAGGACATTTGACTTGGCGCATGGAAGGCTTGGTATGTTTGTTGTGTTCCTGAGTGGGGGTAGTCCTATCAGCGGTACCTGTAAGTTTATCCTCCGTTTGAAAAAAAATTCAGCTGTGGATTTGGGCCTCCGAAAGGGGAAAATCCTGCAGTTGGGATCGCATGTGCCTCTGACTAGGGAAAATCCTAGCAATAGAGCCGCGAAGCCCGGACTTTGGGAGGGGAAAATCCCTATAAGGAAATCCCACATCAGAGTAACATAGATGTATGTAGGCGAACCTTTATCGTAGCCTCCAAGTGGGGGAAATCCCATCTCAGGGTGTGTAGAATAAGGGTCAGTAGTGGTACTAAGGTGCACATACAAGAATGCAATGTAACATTCTTAAGCACAGTGTTAGATGCATAAATATTAAGGGGGTAAATCAAATTGTATTTACACGGCGTCTACCCTTATGAGACTAATACGTCGAGGGGATAATTCAAACAAAAAAATCCTCTTAAATATACTTTGTGCCTCACATAGCCGTTGATCGTGTATGCACAATCTGAGTTGTCTCAAATGAGCATTTAAATTTCAAGCACGCGTAAAGCTGCATTAAGGTGTTACCTGACGTTTCCTTCCTCCGGAAAGCGTTCGGCCCATAACTACTCGGGACTAGTATGTCATAACCCAAATATGAAAACCCTCATATATATAATGTTGGCCCAAAGGCCTTCCACTCTAGTTTTGATGATGATTAACTCATGTAGTTATGTGTACTAATAATCTTGTGATTTTAGTTTCAGATCATTAACCAAGATATTAGTTGGTGATTAGTTTCAATAAGATGGTTTGGAAGCTTTCACATAGTGATTCAAGAGCCCGAGCGACAAGATCATATATAGCACTCATTGGAGTCAAGCTCGGTGGATCACGAAGTTTTGGTTCGAGTCGACTTGGAGACGGCGCTCTACAAGAAGACATCGGTACCTAGTTTAGTTTGAGTTTTAGATCCATTTGTAAAGATTAGAATAGTATGATATGCTCAAGTTCACAACACACACGTTTCATGTTTCCGTTTTGATTTTCGGTTTGATTGGTTTAACCGATCCTGGTTTTCATGAATAGATAGATTCAAAACAAGTTTACATGGTTTAATGTATATTAGATTTGTTCTATATATATGCATGCTTCAACTTCTTAGACAAACTTAGTTTGATAGTCTATTTCATGAGTTTAGTGTTTTGGTATTTTTAACAAAACATATTTTGGAATTAAAGTCAAAAACATGGATATGTATATGTTTCTTGTGTATTGGATTTCCATCCATATGCAACATGCTACAAAGTGTTTAAATATCATGTTTTTGTATTTAGATGAGTTTTGGACAAAACGTATTTTCAATTCAAAAATCCAAGTTTTAGAAAATACGGTTTTTGGTTTTTGGCAAAAGTTCTATAACACAAAATGGTTCAAAATGTTTGAAATTTGTGTTAAAATTTTTAACACAAGTTTGTATATCAATGTAAAATGATAAAACTATTTTTTGTGTATTTTTAGAAGATTTATGAGAATTTTTAGAATTAAAAATAACATGTTTTTCTGATCAGAACTGCCTCTGCCAGGCTAGGTCAGTCGACCGGACGGTCGGCCGTATCAAGTAGCCGGTCGCACGTATCGGTCGACCGACATGCACGGATACGTGCACGCTGGCTACCCAATACGCTGGTCGACCGCACGGTCGACCGACTGAGAGCAAGTTGCTCTCGGGTTTCTCCCGTCGACCGAGCGGTCGACCGGCCAGAGAGCCATTGCTCTCTGGTTCTGGGGCCAGTCGACTGCCCGGTCGACCGGTAGCTGCTAGCTGTCAAAAGTGACCGTTGGCCGGTCGACCGGTAGTTCATTTTTGGCAGAATTTACTGCCAACGGCTATATTTTTCTAGGGGCTATAAATACCCCATTGGAAAGAGGTTTTCTCTAAGATTTTTAGTGCTAATTTTTCCTGACTCTCTAGTGTTTTCACAACAATCAAAAGAAGTTTTTGGGTTTTAAATTGAACAATCTATTTGGTGTTTTTGCTAGGGTTTGGAAAATCAAAGAAAAGGGTTTTTGGGAAAAGTGTTTGATTCAGCTTCTTTATCTTGGTTTCTAGTTTTTCTCAAGGATTTTCTTTGAGTTTTTAATTTCCATTACTTTGGTTTTCTCTACACTTGAGCTACATCTACTATCTCATTCTATAGGATCTTTGTGTGGGAAAAGAGATTGTTTGTGGTCTTTTGATCACCAAGTTGTAAACCCTATCTTAGCTTGACTTTGTTCCTTTCCCTCATTGTGTTGAGGAGGTTGTGCTATTGGGTTGTATCCCTCAAGATGTGAGGTGATTTTTGTGTAAGTTTTGTGCTAATCCCTCAAGTTGTGAGGTGATTGTTTGTTGGCTTGGTGTTGTGCCTCAAAGAGGAGGTTGCGTTTGTAAGGAGAGGAGTTAGGAACTCCTTGTTATTGTATTGCCCCCAAATCCTCGGTGGAGGTTTCCTTTGTGGGAGTCCTTTGTGGACAAGCTAGTGGAGTTGAAATCCTTCTGTGTGAAGGCGGGGGTGTAGAGCTGGGTGCTCGAACCTCGAAACATATCTTATTGTTTGTGCTTGATCCCTTGGCTCTTACTCTCTCTCTATATTGTGCCTTGCATCAATTCATATTGTTCATTCATAATTATTTGCTTGGCTTGGTTGAGTGTGCATCTCTTGTTAATTGCAATTAGTTTTTAAATATCGCATTAAGTTTATTAGATTAGCATTATCACCTATTCACCCCCCCTCTAGGTGATTTTCAATTTGTATCAGAGCCTACGCTCCTGATATTTGGTTTAACCGCCTAGGAGTGAGATCTTGGTTTACTAATCTTCATTTGCATTTTTCATTTGTACACATTTAGTTTGCACTCATGGATAGCCCTCCTATGTTTGATTTTTCTAGACATGATATTTGGAAGGCCAAGATGAGTAGTCATTTAAAAAGCCTAGGACATCTAGTTTATCAAGCCACTACTCAAGAATCCTACCCTAATGCTAGCAAGCATAAAAAGGCAAATGCATTAGTACTTCAGACACTTAGAGCATCTCTTAATGAAGATCTTTTACATGTGTTTACTCATTATGACTCGGCTTTTGCAGTTTGGAGCATATTGACTTCTCCCGAGCTACCAAGGATTATCAACAAGTTGAGAAGATCTAGGAGAGACAAGTCCGACGAGCATTGCCTCATGGTCCAAGGGAAAGACTCCCTTGAGGTACAATCGGATTCTCAACTAGATGATAACTCTAGCTCATATTGCTATGGATGTTTAGAAGTTCAAAACTTAAATGTTGAACTTGCTTCAAAGCTTGAAATTTTTTTAAAAAAACATGACCTTTTAAAAAAGAAGCATTTTGATTTAAAAGAAGAAATGAAGGATTTGTGTTCTAGTTTTGAAGTGATTTTGCAAGAGAAGGAAGAGATTACTAGTGAACGTGACTCACTTAAATCTCAACTTGACCTTATACTAAAGAAAAATGAATTTTGAAAAGCAAAAATGATTGTGATGATGTTGTGAAAAACAATGAGGTTTTATCTTCTAAATTAGATTTTGTTTTAAAAGATAACCTTTCATTGAAAAATGAAATTGATTTCATTACAAAAGAATTGGATTTTGTTTTAAAGAAAAATGAATCTTTGAAATTGAATTGTCTTCACATGTTTGCCATGCTAGTGTAGCTTCACCTAGCACATCTTTTGCATGCTCCACTTTATCTTCTAGTATTGAAAATGACACAAATGTTTTGAAGAAAAGTGTAGATTGTTTGGGCTCCACTTTGAGCCATTGTGCCATAAATCATACACGCTTGGAACCCATGTTTCGCAAGAAACAAGTTCCATCCTTGCATGCACACCCATCACGACATACACATGCTCATCACGATGACAAACTTCACACTATACATGCCCATGTGTACATGTGTACACATTATGGTCAAAAAGGCCACCTTGCTAGATTTTGCTATGATCGTTTACATGTTGAAAATTTAGCAAATAATCTTGTTTGGGTTAGAAGAGATACTAACCCCTATGGACCCAAAAGGAAATGGGTACCAAAGACCACCCCTAAAATTTTTGATATAGGTGTGGGCTCTCGCATCACGTGAGGGTGGCGGTGCCTTGAAGTGGATGCGTTCCGTGCTTAAAGAAAACAATTTGGATGCATCACTTTCAAGGGAGTTTGGTGGAGAGGACCACCATTGGTTTGGAGAACTAGAGAGGTGCCTTCATCGGTTTTGGTATCAATCTCTAACTCCCATTTATGTTTGCATGCTTATTATGACTTTCATTTGTAGCATGTCATGTTTTAAAGCTCATTATGATTATGCCATGTGATTTAGATTAGTGATATACATATTTAGTTATTTTGAGACACCCATGGACCCATCTTTATGATTCTCACCTTGTTTTAAACTAATATGTATGTCCTAAATCTAATGCATGTGCATGTACATGATGACCATATTTATGATGTTTTGTTTTGATGCTTCATGTTTTGAATATACGTTTAGATGTTAGTTTTCATTAAGACTAGGATTTATACTTGTATATATAGTGGGCCACAAATAAATCTTTATATATGTTTATGCTTGAATGCTTATTTGTACCCATTAGATGTGCTAGTATAGTCTAGTTTTGATGATTCATGCATTCTAACTTATATTCCTCATTTTGGATGTGTTTTATGATAATGTGTTTTCACTTCATGTATACGTCTACTTTGCCAAACCCTAAGATATACATGTATACCCCTTGAGTCATTTGTTTTTCATGCAAATCTTTATTATGGACTCAATTGTGTTTAGGGATATGTATGTATACTTATCGTTTTGTCAAAACATATATATGCCTTGAAGTATGATTTGTTTTCAAATGAAAATTTAGTTTCTCATGATTTTCATGTTTTCATGTTTAATGAATTTCAATTGAGCTTAATTGAATATTTTCATGGTGATATGTGTCACATAACACTTGTTCACTCACTTTATTAGTTTTCTCATGATTTTGTTTTCATGAGTATGATATGTGCTTCATAGATTTTGAGTGTTTAATGATCATGTGATTTACATATGTTTTATGAAAAACAATTTTGTTTTGTTCTTTGCTTGAAGGATTCCGTACTAGTTTATAAGTTTTTTTTTAACTAGTTCGAATTCTTCGTTTTGGTAGCGATTTTCAAACGTTCTTTATTCTCAAAAATTATTTTTGAAAACCCCTACCTTCCAAGGGCGGTTGGTTGGGAGACCATGCCATGTATACCCTTCTTGAATATCTTTTAAACTTGTGCATAAATGGGTGGTAGGTAATATGAGATATACACTTGATATTATTGTTGTTTCAATTAGTATCATTGGAATCTTTTAATTGGTATCAATATTGACATTTTTGTATACTAATATATTTTTTTGTATACGTATGCTCGTACTTCAAAGAGTATCAATTTCAATTGGTATCTAATTTTTCATACATATATATGTTTTTATTTGTGCTTATTATATTCATATATCTTAGAGCACAAATTTTGATCATGATAAAGCTTGTTTTATAATGACTATCTTGTTTTAATTGACTAGTTTTCAATTGGTATCCATATACAAGCTTATTCATTGTTTCATTTGGTATTTCATAAAGAGGGAGAAACCTTATATTTCATTTTTCAATTGGTATTTGATTTCCACTCCCATACTTTATGATTGAAAATTTCAAATTTGTATCATATGTTCAAAATGAAAAATATTTACAATTGGTATCAAAATCCTTTGTTTAAAAATTCAAAATTTGTTATGTTTAATTTCAATTGGTATCAAGATAGTTTTCTTACAATTGGTATGTTGTTTGTTTACTTATCAATTGGTATCAAGATTTTTGTTTTCATTTGATATATGTTTTCATATAAACATGTTTAACTTGAAACAAATCTCAATTAAAACAATTTGTTTCAATGCCTCTTTTACCTTTATTTCAATTGGTATCATTTGATATAGGCATTCCTTAAAATGTTTTTATACTCCTTTCAATTGATATCAACTATGCACTTCATTGACATTTTTTTTATTGGTATCATGTTTTATGTCACCCCTTATTGATATTCTTTTTGTTTTAGACAAAAAGAGGGAGAACATTGTTTTTATTGTTTTTGACCCGTTTGTTGATTCTTTGTTTCGAACAAAAAAGGGGAGAAAAAAATTATTATTTTGCTTTTGTTTTTACCCCTTTATTGATGATTGACAAAAAGGGGGAGAATTATTTGAGAGTTTAACATGCATATAAACTCAACATCTCTTCTATATATACATGATTGGTACATGTTTTATATATGCATATTTATGTGTTGCATATATTAAGGTTTAATTGGTATCTAGAGCATGCTTTGTTTTTGTAAATTTCGTTTGGTATAAGAACATGTTTATTTTTGGTATCAAGAGCTTCATTAATTTTGTTATGCAAATTGATATCAAGAGCTTGTTTTGAAAATGTACTTGTTTTATGTAATTGATATCAAGAGCATGTTTTAGAAATTTATGTGTTAATGCATACATGTTTATGAACTTTCATTGCATATTTAATTGTTTATTGCTATGCATGAGTTAAGGGGGAGCTTTCCTGAAGCTTAACTTTAATCCATGCATATATAACTTCATGAGTTTTGTCATCATCAAAAGGCGGGAGATTGTTGGCCCAAAGGCCTTCCACTCTAGTTTTGATGATGATTAACTCATGTAGTTATGTGTACTAATAATCTTGTGATTTTAGTTTCAGATCATTAACCAAGATATTAGTTGGTGATTAGCTTCAACAAGATGGTTTGGAAGCTTTCACATAGTGATTCAAGAGCCCGAGCGACAAGATCATATATAGCACTCATTGGAGTCAAGCTCGGTGGATCACGAAGTTTTGGTTCGAGTCAACTTGGAGACGGCGCTCTACAAGAAGACATCGGTACCTAGTTTAGTTTGAGTTTTAGATCCATTTGTAAAGATTAGAATAGTATGATATGCTCAAGTTCACAACACACACGTTTCATGTTTCCGTTTTGATTTTCGGTTTGATTGGTTTAACCGATCTTAGTTTTCATGAATAGATAGATTCAAAACAAGTTTACATGGTTTAATGTATATTAGATTTGTTCTATATACATGCATGCTTCAACTTCTTAGACAAACTTAGTTTGAGAGTCTATTTCATGAGTTTAGTGTTTTGGTATTTTTAACAAAACATATTTTGGAATTAAAGTCAAAAACATGGATATATATATGTTTCTTGTATATTGGATTTCCATCCATATGCAACATGCTACAAAGTGTATAAATATCATGTTTTTGTATTTAGATGAGTTTTAGACAAAACGTATTTTCAATTCAAAAATTCAAGTTTTAGAAAATACGGTTTTTGGTTTTTGGCAAAAGTTCTATAACACAAAATGGTTCAAAATGTTTGAAATTTGTGTTGAAATTTTTAACACAAGTTTGTATATCAATGTAAAATGATAAAACTATTTTTATGTATTTTTAGAAGATTTATGAGAATTTTAGAATTAAAAATAACATGTTTTTCTGATCAGAACTGCCTCTGCCAGGTTAGGTCGGTCGACCGGACGGTCGACCGTATTAAGTACCCGGTCGCCCGTATCGGTCGACCGACGTGCACGGATACGTGCACGCTGGCTGCCCAATATGCCGGTCGACCGACTGAGAGCAGGTTGCTCTCGGGTTTCTCCCAGTCGACCGAGTGATCGACCGGCCAGAGAGCCGTTGCTCTCTGGTTCTGGGGCCGGTCGACTGCCCGGTCGACCGGTAGCTGCTAGCGGTCAAAAGTGACCATTGGCCGGTCAACCGGTAGTTCATTTTGGCAGAATTTGCTGCCAACGGCTATATTTTTCTAGGGGCTATAAATACCCCACTGGAAAGAGGTTTTCTCTAAGATTTTTAGTGCTAATTTTTCCTGACTCTCCAGTGTTTTCACAACAATCAAAAGAAGTTTTTGGGTTTTAAATTGAACAATCTATTTGGTTTTTTTGCTAGGGTTTGGAAAATCAAAGAAAAGGGTTTTTGGGAAAAGTGTTTAATTCAACTTCTTTATCTTGGTTTCTAGTTTTTCCCAAGGATTTTCTTTGAGTTTTTGATTTCCATTCCTTTGATTTTCTCCACACTTGAGCTACGTCTACTATCTCATTCTATAGGATCTTTGTGTGGGAAAAGAGATTGTTTGGTCTTTTGATCACCAAGTTGTAAACCCTATCTTAGCTTGGCTTTGTGCCTTTCCCTCATTGTGTTGAGGAGGTTGTGCTATTGGGTTATATCCCTCAAGGTGTGAGGTGATCCTTGTGTAAGTTTTGTGCTAATCTCTCAAGTTGTGAGGTGATTGTTTGTTTGCTTGGTGTTGTGCCTCAAAGAGGAGGTTGCGTTTGTAAGGAGAGGAGTTGGGAACTCCTTGTTATTGTATTGCCCCCAAATTCTCGGTGGAGGTTCCCTTTGTGGGAGCCCTTTGTGGACAAGCTAGTGGAGTTGAAATCCTTCTGTGTGAAGGCGGGGATGTAGAGCTGGGTGCTCGAACCTAGAAACATATCTTATTGTTTGTGCTTGATCCCTTGGCTCTTACTCTCTCTCTATATATTGTGCCTTACATCAATTCATATTGTTCATTCATAATTATTTGCTTGGCTTGATTGAGTGTGCATCTCTTGTTAATTGCAATTAGTTTTTAAATTCCGCATTAAGTTCATTAGATTAGCATTATCACCTATTCACCCCCCTCTAGGTGATTTTCATATAACGTATGTCACGAGTATCCATGGTCCTAGAAGACCTGCAAAAAAGGGGGTCTAAAGTGGGAATGTCACCCAACTACAGATTGGATGCGTCTACTCTGAGTTGGGGCCTCAAATAAATTAGAGTGATGTTTGGTACCTCTAAGTGGGAGTAAACCTAATAGTAGAGCTGACCTCCGTGTGGGAAAAATCACACAACAGAGTTGTCCCCGAGTGGAGAAAATCCCAGCATCGGAATATGGATGGCAGCTCCGAGCAGGGTGGTATTCCCCACATCAGAATATGGATGAAATGACCCTTGATAGAGAGAAACTACTGGGAGTTCATCTCCCTGTGGGCTCAAATGAGGAGAGTCCATAGGCTAGTATTTGTACTCCGAGTGGGGAACCCATAGGCTAGTGTTTGTACTCTGAGTGGGAAAAATCCCATGCATCAAACAGTGGCTTTAAGAGAGAAAAATCTTTGCATCTGAGTGGGGGACTCCGAGTGGGGGAAATCTCACAGTGTAGGGTTTCAACTCTCATACGATAGCTGAGAGAGTGCCCATGGGCATGTCTGCATTGACACTTCCGAGTGGGATAAGTCTCATCAGTGAAGCATATAGACACAGTCCTCCGAGTGGGAGAAATCCCATCAACGAAGATTTCATGGCCGTATCTGAGTGGGGAAAATATCATTATTGGGGCGTGTGGATTGGATGGTTGGCACTGATTGGATGCACCATATTTGTTTAGATGCACTGTATTAGTCTGTTGTTTCGCGTTGGTTGGATATACTGTAATGGTAGGATGGATTGTGATAGTTAGGAGCAAAAAACAATATTTTATTCATAATCAGGAATAGAATACATGGAATTGAAATTTGAAGAAAATATGCCTGTTTGTCTAGAGTTTTATGGTCAATTAATCACCTTGTACTGGGTGATCAAATGCTACGGCTGGGAAGGCTACGGGTGCGGTTGTCCGGAAGCTGCTTCGAGAGTGAGAATGTATTCTATAAGAAGGCCCTGCTAGATGAGCTCTTCGAGGTACCTTCGGAGGGCCCAACAGTGGATAGTTTGGTGCCCTTTACATTCGTGGTAGGAGCAATATTCCTCTGACCCATAAAGTGAGAGATTGTGCTGGATTGGTCTTGAAATCTGACCTATGGTTGTTCCTTGATGGAGTTGAAAATCTCATTGATTGGGAGTCTCAGTGGAGTAAAGTGAACCATTGACCTATAACTTTGGAGCGGACTTAGTGAGAGGACCGGGAATGCCTGTCTCTTGTAAATAGGATGCCCTAGTGTTATTTTTGAGTGTGATCGGTAGCCTCGTATGGAGATTTAGACTTTCCTCCACCCTTACTTGATTTCACAAAGTGGTTAGAGGAAGCCTTCAGTTCCTCTTCCAACTCGATGTAGGGTTGAGCCCGGGAGAGGACCTCGCTTACTCTGGTGATGTTATGCTTCAGGAGGTGTCTGTACGGGAGATGAGTGACTTGTAGCCCATTAAAGAGAGGCTGAGACTCCTACACAATTAGAGACTTTAGTTAGTTGGCTCTGAAAGAAGTTGATACTTGAGTTGAGACTGTCTAATTGCCTCATCTTAACGGAGAAGAGATGATGTCTATTCTTCTAGGCCTCTTAGCAAGAGGTATATTGGGTGAGAAATGCCTCGTCACCTTTGTGAAGTTATGAAGAGAGCACGGCTGTAGGGAGTAGAGCCAATCTAAGGTCACACCTTTCAGGCTGAAGGAAAAGTGAGGCACATAATTAGGTCTTTGCGGGAGTAGACCATCATCTTATCTCGGAAGTGTCAGATGTGTTAAACATGATCACTCACTCCAGAGTAGTAGTCGAAAGTGAGAGTCAAGAATTTACTTAGGAACTCACATTCCTGGATCTCCTTGAAAAGAGGAGAATCGTGATTTTTTTTGTTGGGGTTGGGTGATGAGCAGCTTAGCCTCCACGATTCGCTTCTGAATTAGCTCATCGAGGGCATGGAGATTGGGAGACCTATTGTTCTTTGGGTCACCCTCAGTTTGTTCAGGTTGTTTTGGAGAGCTGCGACTTGGGCCTGAAGATGTTCATTGAGTTGCCTTAATGCATCCTACTCATGGATGGCATTCTCGCGATCGAGAGTAGCCTGCTCTCAATCGCGATCTGATTGGGCTTATTGTTCCATCATCTACTCTTTTATTGCAACAAGCATCCAAAAGATGTGCCGCTGCAGTGGTTGAAAACTAAGGGTTGCTCCCTGAGATGAGAAGGAGCAAGTGTCCTCGGTGGTATGCAGCTGCTCGTTGGATGGTGAAAGGGCCTCGCCCCTAGCGGTTGCAATGGCCTTACCCTTGGAGGTTGCGTCATTGACGACTCGCTTTCTTAGAGCCATGGTCAACCTGGAAGAAGCTTTTTGAAAAGGATTTTTGGGGGGAGAGATCTTGAGTGTGAAGACTCAGATCTCAATAAAAGTACCAGTTTGTGGTGATGATTTTTCACTGCGCATAATCAAAAGGTCGATCCACACCACAAGCGATAGTATGTGTTTGGTGTATAAGCGCTCAATAATCAACACAACCCAAAAATGAATAGAGACAAGATATTTTTACGTACCCAATTTAGAAAAAACCATAAGGAGGAAGAAGATTCACTATAATACTCTAATTTATCGAAATTACAGGTAGCTAGGATGTAATTAAGAACGTGAGGTTTCAGTAGAAGCTTATGGCTGTAAAGGTTCATCCGAACCAGGTGTACGCGCCGGAAAAAAAAAGGGATGGTGATGGGTGTAAAGATTTCCTTGAATCAAATGAAACTATTACAACCAGACTTTTCCTTCCAGTTACAAGGGAGGGAGGATGTTGAGTCTTGAATCCCCCCTTTGTTTAATGCTGGGTTCTTCGTGTGGCGGTGGAGAGTGAATCTTGTTCTCCGTTGACGGATGACCGTATGGACCTTCGGGGATCTTCTCTTCGGCAGGCAGAAGGAGTAACACAGCTCCGTCTACCAAAACTCTCAAAGAGAAGGTAGGCGAAGAGCAGCTGGTATGCAGCAAGCTTACTGAAGAGTCTTCTCTCTCTCTTTGTTGATGATCTCCTCTTTGATGCCTGTGATGATAGCCGCCCTGTCGATCGTCGATGCCCGATCCTTCTTTTTTTACTGCCCCCCCCCCCCCCCGTTTGTTGATGCAAACAAGGCTATTTATAGAGGTCCCAGGGGTGAACGTGCCCCCTGAAAATGCTCCACAATGAGGGGTCACTTCCCGCTACTTGTGCGGTGACTGGCCCCGTAATCCGGGTGGTTACAACTGAGGCGCGGGTTTAGACCCACGCGCCTTTGTTGCTGAGACGCGGGTGTCAAGCCAACGCGCCTTGATGCTGAGATGCGGGTGTCGAGCCAACGCGCCTTGATGCTGAGACGCGGGTGTCGAGCCCACGCGCCTTGATGCTGAGACGCGGGTGTCGAGCCAACGCGCCTTGATGCTGAGACGCGGGTGTCGAGCCCACGCGCCTTGATGCTGAGACGCGGGTGTCGAGCCAACGCGCCTTGATGCTGAGACGCAGGTGTCAAGCCCACGCGCCTTGATATCAAGTTCCTCTTGTGGATCCTCTCTTTGGATTGACTGGTGGAGTAGCACAGCTCCTATCAGTAATGGAATCTCAAAGAGATTTAAAGAACTTGAACTCAGCAAGTTAACAAAAAGAGTTGAACTCTTCTCAGGCTACAAGAGCTTCGAGGCCGAACTCTGCTGAGGTAGCTCTCCTCCTCTGCCCATGGTTTCTTGGATTCCTCCATCGGGACTCTCCTCCTCAGCCCTTTTAGAAGAGGTCCCCTCCCCCAGGGTTCCTCTCTTTTTAAGAGGCTGAACCCTGGGTTCCTCTCTTTTTAAGAGGCCCTCTTTTCAGAGTTGTATCTTTTCAGCCCTCCTCTTCTCTAGCTATTCATAGCTATTTATAGAGGAATTGGGGTGTAACCAACTCCTTAAATCTCTCCATAATGGGAGGTCATTCCCCATTATGTGAGAGAAAGTGGGGTGTAACTGACCAAGTTTGTGGCTGTCAGTTATAGCAGAATTGCGGGTCTCGTGCTGGACGCGGACCTCGCTCTGATGTTGAGACGCGGAGCTCAAAGGCTCGCGTCTGTGTTGGAACGCGAAGCTGCTCAGGCTTGCGTTTGAGTTGAAATGCGACCTCTGTGTCTGACGACCTCCGCGTTAGAGGCTGGAATGCGACCTCCGCGTCTGACAGAGGACGCGAGGTCTGCGTCTGGCATTGGAACGCGACCTCCGCGTTAGAGGCTGGAACACGGGGTCCGCGTCTAGGAGATTTCGCGTCTGAGCCTTTGTCCGTAGTAATTTTTTGATAGCCTACAGAACCCCCTCCAAAGTTTTCGAAACTTCGCGGTTGACTGTGACGAATTTCGAAATACTTTGGACTTTAATTGAATTTAGGCTTCCTGTAATCGGACTGGCATTCTGCTGCGAGACAGTCTTCTAAGGTGCTCTGAGCTCGGTCTTTTCTGGATGGTGAACTTCATGAGTGTACTGTTGAACTTCTTGAAGCCTCCAGAAAAGATCATCACAAGTGTCTTAGAAACTCAGTCTAGCACTTGTTATGAGCATTGGTTTGCTTGGTGTACTTTTAGGCTGGTGGAGTTGTCAATTGCTCTTGCCAGTGTACTGTTGAGCTGATTGCAGTAGCAGAGACATACTCTTTGTATTGGGGGGAGAGAGGACGCAGCTCTCACAGACGCAGTTCTCGTACACTGATCAAGTGGAGACGCGAACTTCATCAAAGTTGAGACGCGACTCTCGACGCAGCCTTTACTTGCTGTTGAGACGCGACTTTTAAGCTCGTTGAGACGTGGCTCTGTGCTTGAGACACGAAGTTCACGCTCAAAGCTTCTTTGAAAGAGTTTTAATTGCCATAGGTGTGATATTAACTTTGGCAAATTAAATAACTCTACTGGGAGAATTTGAGAAGATTACTGTCAGAGGTGTGATGTTAACTTGACAGTGAAATCTGTACTTGTATTTTGAATAAGTTTGGTGGACTTGCTATTCTATTGATGAGAATAACAAGTGGAGTTTGATCCGCTGGGGATTATGCCAGAGTCTATCGTCAGAGGTTTAGTGTTAACATGACTAGAATTCTGCTGGGAATGAAAGTTTGCTGTCAGAGGTGTGATATTAACATAACAACGATTGATTTTGCGATCTATGCAATTTAAGTGGACATGTCATTCTATTGACGAGAATGACAAGCGAGATTGGATTTGTTGAGGATCCATGAAGATTTTTACCGTCAGAGGTGTAATGTTAACGTAACGGGTGTGGGTTTGCAATTTGAGCAAATTGAATTGTCAGAGGTGCTATATTAACTTGACAAGGATGTGTGCTAGAGGTGTGATATTAACTTAGCACCACGAAAGTCTCATTTTCACTGAGAAAATTGAGAGAAGATCATTGTCATAGGTGTAATGTTAACTTAACAATGAAATGCATGCTAGAGGTGTGATGTTTAACTTAGCATTGAAAGATCTCATTTTCACAGAGAAAATCGAGGAGATCACTGTCATAGGTGTATTGTTAACTTAACAGTGATTGATTTTGCGATATGAGCAACTTTGGTCAGAAGTGTAGTATTAACTTGACCGAGAGATTCTGCGATTTGCGCAGTTTGGTAGACTCGCCATCCTATTGAAGAGGACTGACAAGTTGAAATTTTGGTCAGAGGTGTGATGTTAACTTGACCGGAATTTGTCTTGCGATTTGAGCAAGTTTGGTCAGAGGTGTGATGTTAACTTGACCAGGATTTGTCTACTGTTAGAGGTGTAATTTTGAACATAACAGTATTTTGAGTGGACTTGTCATTCTATTGAAGAGAATTGACAAGTTGAAATTTTGGTCAGAGGTGTAATGTTAACTTGACCGAGATTTGTCTTGCGATTTGAGCAAGTTTGGTCAGAGGTGTGATGTTAACTTGACCGGAATTTGTCTTGCGATTTGAGCAAGTTTGGTCAGAGGTGTGATGTTAACTTGACCGGGATTTGTCTACTGTTAGAGGTGTGATTTTGAACATAACAGTATTTTGAGTGGACTTGTCATTCTATTGAAGAGAATTGACAAGTTAAAATTTTGGTCAGAGGTGTAATGTTAACTTGACCGAGATTTGTCTTGCAATTTGAGCAAGTTTGGTCAGAGGTGTGATGTTAACTTGACCGGGATTTGTCTACTGTTAGAGGTGTGATTTTGAACATAACAGTATTTTGAGTGGACTTGTCATTCTATTGAAGAGAATTGACAAGTTGAAATTTTGGTCAGAGGTGTAATGTTAACTTGACCGAGATTTGTCTTGCGATTTGAGCAAGTTGGTCAGAGGTGTGATGTTAACTTGACCGGAATTTGTCTACTGTTAGAGGTGTGATTTTGAACATAACAGTATTTTGAGTGGACTTGTCATTCTATTGAAGAGAATTGACAAGTTGAAATTTTGGTCAGAGGTGTAATGTTAACTTGACCGAGATTTGTCTTGCGATTTGAGCAAGTTTGGTCAGAGGTGTGATGTTAACTTGACCGGAATTTGTCTTGCGATTTGAGCAAGTTTGGTCAGAGGTGTGATGTTAACTTGACCGGGATTTGTCTACTATTAGAGGTGTGATTTTGAACATAACAGTATTTTGAGTGGACTTGTCATTCTATTGAAGAGAATTGACAAGTTGAAATTTTGGTCAGAGGTGTAATGTTAACTTGACCGAGATTTGTCTTGCGATTTGAGCAAGTTTGGTCAGAGGTGTGATGTTAACTTGACCGGAATTTGTCTTGCGATTTGAGCAAGTTTGGTCAGAGGTGTGATGTTAACTTGACCGGGATTTGTCTACTGTTAGAGGTGTGATTTTGATCATAACAGTATTTTGAGTGGACTTGTCATTCTATTGAAGAGAATTGACAAGTTGAAATTTTGGTCAGAGGTGTGATGTTAACTTGACCGAGATTGAAATAATTTTTGGTGGACCTGCCACTTTATAAGAGAAAGTGACAAGTAGAATTGGTACCCCAGAGAGGGTGAACTTTTATCAAGCGTTTGGGATTAACTTGATTGAGTTCAGCTGGGGATTTGATGGAAACACTGTTGATGGTGTAGCGTTAACCTAACAATGCTTTTAGGTAGACTTGTTATTCTGTTGAAGAGAATAACAAGTGAGACTAGACTCGTGGGGAATCTAGGAAAGTTTGTTACCGTTAGAGGTGTGATATTAACTTAACGGGTTGAAAGTGGTCTTGTCAGAAGTGTAATGTTAACTTGACAAGGATGTGAGTCAGAGGTGTGATATTAACTTAACTCAGAAGTGTCACTGTCATAGGTGTAATGTTTAACTTGACAGTGAGGGTAATGCTAGAGGTGTAATGTTGAACTTAGCATTGGTCATCTCGGCTTGGATAAGGAAGTCGAGGAAAAGGTCAAAGCCATAGGTGTATTGTTGAACTTAGCAATGACTTGGATGCTAGAGGTGTGGTGTTAACTTAGCATCATCCATTTCAGCTTCGATATGGAAGTCTGAAGAAAAGTGACTGTCAGAGGTGTAATATTAAACCTGGCAGAAACTTGATTACTATTTAGAGGTGTGGTGTTAAACTTTAACAGTAATTTGTCAGAGGTGTGATATTAACTTGACAAAGATTGCCTCATGATAAGAGCAATTTTGAGGACCTGTCATTCTATTGGTGAGAATTGACAAGTGAAAATTTTAAAGTGCCAGAGGTGTAGTGTTAACTTGGCAAATTTGAAAATTTGATACTCCGTGTAGAGTTGACAAACAAAATTTGTACTCGACAAGGAATATTGAAAAGTTTTCATTACCAGAGGTATAGTGTTAACTTAGTAATGGTTGTATTTTGTAGACCTACCATTCTGTGGATGAGAATTGGTAGGGGATTTTGGAGGAAAGAGTGGAGCCAAGTCCACTTTAGGATTTTTAGCAAACCCTCAGCTATCAACGGATTTGAGGTGCCTTTACCAACTACCGTTTGAGTTGGGCTAGCCATGCTATTCCCCTCAGCATGATGAGTTGTCGAAGACTTATGTTGGGCTTAAAAGCCAACATTTTCCTTTATCCTTAGCCGTCGGAGGCGTCGGATGTTTGATCAGAGGTGTACTTTTAACTTGATCGGTGGAAAGATACCACCTAGGGATAGTACTTCTTCAGGAACCTACCGTTGATAGGCATCATGAGTGTATCGCCATTCGAGGTTATGAGGCGATATGATCCATTTGAGTAGACTGACTCTACTACAAATGGTCCTTCCCACTTGGGCTGAAATTTGCCTTTTGTCTTGTGTGTCATCACCATGGGTCTTCTGACGGCTAAGACAAGATCGCCTTTCTTGAAATTTCGCATTTTAACTTTCTTGTTGAAGGCTTTGGTAATTCGAGCCTGGTAGAGCTCGATTTGTTGTTGGGCCTGCAGACGCTTACCGTCTAAGGCCTCCAATTCCTGGAGTCACTGTCGATGCTTCTCCTCTGTTGTCATCTCCGCTGTCAGGGCGACGCGTAGAGATGGAATTTGATTTCGAGTGGAAGGACGGCTTCGCACCCGTATACCAAAGAAAATGGTGTAGCTTTAGTTGGGGTTCGCACAGTTGTGCGGTAAGCCCATAAGCATTCACCCAGCTTGTCGTCCCAATCACGTTGACTTTTTGAGACGAACTTCTTAAGAAGCTTGCCAATGGTCTTATTGAAAGCTTCTGTGAGGCCGTTAGTGGCAGGATAGTATGCCGTTGAGGACACACTCTGGATTCTGAACTTAGCGCAGAATTTCTGGAAAGCCTGGCTAATGAACTGAGGCCCATTGTCATGGACAATTCGTCGAGGTACACCGAAACGGTAAATAACGTGGTGTTTCACGAACTTGATCACGTTCGACGACTTGACTTCCTTCAAGGGAATGGCCTCAGCCCACTTAGAGAAATAATCGGTTATTGTCAAAATGAACCGATGTCCTTTTGATGATGGTGGGCTGATAGGGCCAACCACATCCATCCCCCACATTTCAAATGGCCAAGTAGAGGTCGTAGAGTGGAGGTACCCTGGTGCTTGATGGATGAAATCCCCATGCACTTGGCAAGCGTGACACCTTTTAGCATAGGTGACGGCGTCAGCAATCATCTTGGGCCAATAGTAACCCAATCTTTGGAGTCGATGTGCCAGTTTCGGGCCAGGTTGATGGGCTCCACACATACCGTCGTGGGCTTCCCTCAATATCTCTTGGGCTTCTTTTGGTGAGAGGCACCGGAGTAAGATCCCGTCATGCGATCGACGATACAATGTTTGCGTAATCACATTATAATAGAATTTGGGGGCTTTCCTTCGAATGGCAGCCGCCTCTTTGGTGTCTTCAGGCAGAATGCCGTATAAGACGAAATCAATATAGGAGAATCGCCAGTCTCTAGGCTCTGGACCGGTTGATGCTTCAAGTGCTTCTTCGCGGTGACGACCTCCCGTTGACTCCTGATAATCCTCGAGAGCATTTCTCGGGCAATACAGGTCGTGGCTGTAGATGAATATCTTCTCCATTGCTCCTGCTTGTCATATTCGCAGTGAGCTCCGGGTACTCAACGTCAGAGAAGGTTCTTCTTCTGTGGGAGCGTCTTCTTTTAGCTGACGGGGGAATCAGGGTCAGCTGTCTGACTAAAGACTGCTGATGTACGCCTGATCCGCAACGGCACTCAGAGAGCATATGGATGAGCCGTTGGCAGCAATACGACGAAGTGGCCTGATTGGCACTTCTTTTCTTCGTCAAATAATCCCTCAAATCCATGGGAGGGGGATTGAAAGGATTAGCCTCGCAACGTTGAAGACGGGAGGCATCCATGTGCTGTACAGCCTGGACGCAGGCATCAGGGACGCGGTTCTTGCGCCGCAGCTGTTCAGCGCGCGTCTGGCGTCTCTGTTGAGACAAGACGCGCCTGTCGTGTTGCTGTTTGGTGTGTCGGAGCAGAGACACTTGAGAGAGGATGGGCTGCTGGGCCCCACGCCTATGGGCTCGTGCCTCTTGCGCTTGACGAGGCGCAGAGGTCTCACCTTAGCGTTTGATGAGTTGGTCCTCAGAAGACCTAACTGAAGGAATCTCGCGTTTGGGACGCCAAACGCGGATTTCACGTACTGGATGTGGCGCGGGCAAGGCGCGAGATTGTACGTCGCGTCCAGCCTCAGTTGGACAACCAACGGTTCCAACTTGTAGGTGACGCGCACGTCTCCTCTGTCGACGCTCAGCGTTTCGATTGCGTCGAGGAGGTGGAGAGAGACCAACAACATCCTGATGTTGAACATCAGGGACTTTAACCACGCGGGTCTCCTGAGAGACGCTGACGCGGGTGTTCTGTGCAACGCGGTTGGTTGCAAAGGCAGATGTGCCTGGGACCATGCGGGCCTTCTGAGAGGCGTTGGCGCGTGTACCTTGCTTGGCACAGTCGGCAGCAGGGGAGCTCGAGAAAGCCACAGATCGGGCCTCGAGGCCATTCCCCGTCGAGACCTGGCGGCAGACGCGGGTCTTTGGGCTCTTGGAGCCGGAGGAGAGAAACTCTTCGTACTTCGCCTGGTCGAACTCGACAACGAGCGATTCGACCATCTTCCCCTTATGGTGGACGTCATCCTGCGCCACTATTTGCTCCTCAGTGACAAATGTAGTCCCCAGCGGAGTCGCCATCTCTTGTACGCGCCGGAAAAAAAAAAGGGATGGTGATGGGTGTAAAGATTTCCTTGAATCAAATGAAACTATTACAACCAGACTTTTCCTTCCAGTTACAAGGGAGGGAGGATGTTGAGTCTTGAATCCCCCCTTTGTTTAATGCTGGGTTCTTCGTGTGGCGGTGGAGAGTGAATCTTGTTCTCCGTTACCGGATGACCGTCTGGACCTTCGGGGATCTTCTCTTCGGCAGGCAGAAGGAGTAACACAGCTCCGTCTACCAAACTCTCAAAGAGAAGGTAGGCGAAGAGCAGCTGGTACGCAGCAAGCTTGCTGAAGAGTCTTCTCTCTCTCTTTGTTGATGATCTCCTCTTTGATGCCTGTGATGATAGCCGCCCTGTCGATCGTCGATGCCCCATCCTTCTTTTTTTACTGCCCCCCCCCCCGTTTGTTGATGCAAACAAGGCTATTTATAGAGGTCCCAGGGGTGAACGTGCCCCCTGAAAACGCTCCACAATGAGGGGCCACTTCCCGCTACTTGTGCGGTGACTTGCCCCGTAATCCGGGTGGTTACAACTGAGGCGCGGGTTTAGACCCACGCGCCTTTGTTGCTGAGACGCGGGTGTCGAGCCAACGCGCCTTGATGTTGAGACGCGGGTGTCGAGCCAACGCGCCTTGATGCTGAGACGCGGGTGTCGAGCCCACGCGCCTTGATGCTGAGACGCGGGTGTCGAGCCAACGCGCCTTGATGCTGAGACGCGGGGTGTCGAGCTCACGCGCCTTGATACTGAGACGCGGGGGCGAGCCAACGCGCCTTGATGCTGAGACGCGGGTGTCAAGCCCACGCGCCTTGATG